>JAYRCO010000062.1:0-56879 GCA_037042815.1 Ceratobasidium papillatum
CCACGAAAGACAACGAACAACACTCTTAAGAGGGTCGTGACACTACCTGCGAATTGGGATACACACTGTCATCGCACACCACAGCCACCACCCACCAACCAACCCACTATCATACACCACTTGGCTGGTCTATCAAATGCCGACTCTGAACGCACCATACCCTATCTAGCAGCTCCCTGGGAATATCCTCACCCTTGGTCGTCTCGCCTCAAGGTGGAAGCCCCCAAGCCTGGCGCGTCGCGCAATGAGCACGAGGACTATCTCTGCCTGGCAAGTGGCCGTATCCGCTCTGCTGACGTAGACGGCACGGTCCAGGCCTACAGCGATGGATCCAGACGTGTAGTCCGCGGTTTGCGCAAGGTAGGGTGTGGCTTCTCCATCACGAGGTTTGGCGAAGAAGTCTCCACAGGAATGCTCAGTCTAGGCCCTCAATCGGACATATTTGATGCTGAAATGGCAGCGCTTGCTATCGCTGCCAAGCGTGTGACACACTTCATCGAACACCCATCGCACGGAACACCTGTAAAACATGTCATGTTCTCATCCGACAACCTTGCAGCTGTCCAGATGATATCCAAGCTGACTCCTCACCCGTGCCAGTTTGCCTCAATCATTTTCCGCAACTCCATTGAGAAACTCCTACGCTCACACCCTGGTCTTCGGATCACGGTACAATGGGTTAAAGGTCATTCCAAAATCATAGGCAATGAACGGGCCGATACTCTGGCACTGAAGGCCTCATCGCTCACCCCCACTCCTATATTCAATTGGACCATCACATGGGCCAAATCCAGAACAAAGTCTGAGGCCGTACGAAAATAGGGAGACAAATGGGCCTCTGAACGCCACTCAGACCACGTTCACGTTACGATAACTCGTCGACCCACATGGAAACTCCACCCCTTCCACGACGATATCAGAACCCCTAGATCCGTCCACTGCCGCCTCATCCAGGCTATGATCGGCCACGGATTCTTCGGCGAGTACTACAGAAGATTTGTCCCGCAGGAAACTCCGGAATGCCAATGCAACAATCGGTCACTCCAGACTGTAGCACATGTGATCCGAGAGCATCAGCAAACACAGTCCCGGACTTACAGTGTTTTAAAGCACTTTAAAGCCTCAGAAGCCGGGAAAGTGGGCTAAGTCAGGTCCAATTTTTAAAGTGGTTTAAAGGTTATTTAAACACAACAAGGCCTAATTGTAACTGGTTTAAAGTGTGGATGGACCTCTTCAAAGGACTTTAATGCTTGTATTGTGTTATTTAAAGCCTTAGGCCTGACCTTTAAAGTACATCAAATCTCAACTCCTAAGCTTTAAGGTACTTTAAAGCGTGGGTTGTGTTCTATAAAGACTGTTATACTGCCTTCAAAGCGCCTTCAAAGTATGCAATGGTCACTTTGAAACGAATGTAAAGTCGACGTCACATGATTTATAGGACTGAAAAGGTCACGTGATCGTCTTTGAAGCGGCCGTAAAGCTCGATAGGTAGCCTGTAAAGTCACTTTAAACAACGGATATGAGCCATTTAAAGCACCCATCCTTTCGCTTTTCTCCCCTCATATGAAGCTTTAAAGCCATGTGAAGTTTCTTTGTGATGATTTCAAGCACTTGGAAGATTATCCGGGCAGCTTAACAGTGACTTAAATTCTTAAATTTCAATATAATTATCGCTCATTAATCCATAACATGGGGGCATAGATTAGATGGAATTGTAAGAGGGCAAGAGATATGAACAGGCATAAGATGTATACAGGCATACGAGGCATGGGGAACGGGGACAGAAGACAAGATAAGCTATGACTAATTGACAAAACACGAGTTAGCAGTACTGCGAGTCCAGATTATGACGAAAATAGATGAGAAACGACGATGAAGCCAAGAGCTACGGCAACACGACCAAGAAACACGACATTGTGGCTGAGACATACGACGACGCGAACAAGAAATATGACAACGCGAACAAGAAATACGACAGCGCGAACAAGAAATACGACAAAACAAGCAAGATATACAACGACGAGAACAAGAAATACGACAACTCGAGCAAGAAATACGACATCGTGGCTGAAACATATGATGACGCGACCAAGAAATACGGCGACGCGAACAAGAAATACGACAAAACGAGCAAGAGATACGAAAACGCGAGCAAGAAATACGAAAACGCGAGCAAGAAATATGGCAGCATGACCAAGATTAGTACGACGCACGCAAAAATACGATGACACGCGTAAGAATACGACGGGCCACGAGTTACTTCGAGCCAGAAGCTTCTCCCCTCACTGCGGCTTTACCCTTCTTCTGCTTATGAACATCCTTAACCGCGTCCCACTCTTCAATATCAGGTACCTCGTCGCCGACTGCACGCAATTTACGTTAGCTACGAAGCAAGACACCCAAGGTTGTTACTCACGTAATTCCTTAATTTCCTCCAACCCTTCCATGTCAATATCGCAATCTGGACCAATATCCATCTCCGGGACCGGCATAGGGTGCGGCTTAAAATTATTTTGTTTGTAACACGTGTTAGTAACAACGAGATATTAACTTGTTAAAAACTGCTTCGGCCACATGGCCCAATTCGCGTCTGTTATAAACTTTTGGGCCAATCATGCGAGCGATGATGACGCCCAGGAAAGGAAGGGGCTAGAGTATGCTTAGACCAACAGAAAACAGAGCTTACCGACGAGTGGTGCTTGGTTTATAGACCACTTTGACCATGGCCCGCCAAGTGGCAGGTTAAAATGCCTTGATTTGCCTCCATAGCTCATCAGCTCCCGGTGTTCCGTTCGTTTTTGTTATGTCTAACTCTACCACACTATATGCTTCCCGACTTCGACGTTTCCGGTCAGCTATAGCTAGTCTCCCTTTAAATTTACCCTCTGGCTCGTCGATCTACAGTTTCAGTGGCTGGAGACCTGATCCAGAAAAGCTTGAGGACTGTGGTATGGAATGCGGCGCTTTGAATGCACACCTCGAAAACGTATTTAAACTACGTGCTAGTTCTTCGCTTGTGATCAAGGAGAGGGGTTCTGGAATCGAATCACTTGCCGATTTATTCACAGAATATCTCATGGGCGACTACCTCGAGAAACCAATAATTGCCAAGTGGCTTGAAGATCTGACAGAGGCTGCTGAAACAATGGCGGCGCATTCAGGGGAATCTACGGTAATAAATTCATTTTCTTTGAATATGCCCACATATTGATGCAAGTGTGAAGACCAAGCGCATCCCTAAGCCATCAACTGCGCAAAAACGGTCGGATGCATGGAGCGAGTCTGCTGCTGAGGAGGGTGTTTCTCGGAAGCGACAAAAGATTGACAAAGCTACAAAAGCGAAAAAGCGAGCCAAAGATATTGAATTGACTGCTCAAACGGTATGAGTCTCACTATTTCCAGCTCTGTCTCTACTGATTACCTCTCCAGTGCAATTGGCGGTATGGCTTTGCCGATTTGGTAGACCTCGATGTTCAGGATGAGCCATACACCGTGGGTCGTAAGCCAATCCCAGTAGTGAAGGAGCTCGTGATACAGTGTCAGAGCAAAGCTACTCAGGAGATTCGCTGGCACTGCTCGTCTCTTGGGTGTCAACAGTCTTGGAAAACGTACAACCCCCAGCGTCTGCTTGGCCACTCAGTCAACGAGTGTCGGTATGTCAGTCCTGAGCTCAAAGAGCGCGCCTCTGAACAGTCTGCTGCTCTGTCTCTTGGTGAGAAGGTGGCACAACTTGATGCTGAAGATGTGTGCCCTGAGAGGACAGCCAAATCGGGTAGCTCTAGTACACAAACAACGCTGCGCTCTTTGTGCATTAAAGAAGGTTTGCGTGCTCAGCAAACTCGCTTTGACTACAGTGTTATCAATTATGTGTGCGCATCTCAAATTGCACCACGAAAGATCGACCTACCTGAATTCCACACAATGATCTCAAAGGCCAGCAACCAGCTGGTTCCAAAGTCTAGTTCATACCTTGCTCACTGCCAGATCCCCATGGAGTCTTGTCGGATTCGCCGTGAAGCTGTAACTAATCTCAGGAAACTGCGGAACTTGACAATCTCATTTGATGGCGGCACTGCGATACGTCCAATGAGCTTTACAACAATCCATGTGACAACACCGGAAACCCGTATCGCTCATCTGATGGGGGCTGTTGAAGCGTCGGGAGTCTCTCACACTGGACAGTACTATTTCAGCGAGTTGGTTAACGTATGTGATTTGGTTGTTCCGCAGCCGTTTGGGCTCTAACAGTATATTTCAGGTCATTGAAGAGATTGGTTGTCTAGCCTTTTCTGGCATATCATGTGATAGCACTGGTAACACAAAACTTGCTCGGGAGCTCATTCATAAAGCGTATCCTACAATTATCATTTTGGCCGATCCTTGCCATCAGCTACACAATTCAGTGAAGGACATTTGCAAGCTTGAATACTTTGCAGAGGTGCGCATATATGCATTAGTCCAATTGCGCTATTTAACTTCTTTTGCCTACCAGTGTATTGGACGCAGTAGCACAATCATGCGCTTTTTCTCTAAGTCAACAATTGCAGCTACACATTTTAATTCGATCCGACAGCAGGAGGGCATTACTCGAGGCTTTGAGAAGCCGGGTAAGCATCGCTTTGGTGGCTGGCACTATGGATCTCGCAGCATGCGCCGTTGCTTGCCTGCCATTGAGAAGTTTGTGAAATCAGATATAATCGAAATCAAGAAGGTGAGTGCACTTGGATATTTAGGTGTATATATGCTCACCATATCATATACAACAGGATCACCCCCTCTTCTTTATCAAGAATATCTCAGAGTGTGCCAAGTTTGCGACCCAGCTCTACCAGCTAGAGAAGATTACTGAGCCTTTTGCCAAAGCGCTCAAATGTCTTGAGTCGGGACATTCAAATCCAAGCGATGTCATGATATTCTACTTAGCAATCATGGCAACCCTTCGTCACCTACTCGATAATAACGATAGCGATCTTGCGCTGCCTGGCCACGTTCTGGACTCTACCCAATCGTCTGCGTCTACGCGTTATCGTAGTATGATACTTGCCACTGGGCAAGAGGTTTATTTAGCAACGTTTTTCCTGCATCCTGGTGGGTACATTTATAGCTGCATCTTCGGCTGCTGCACTAACGTTTCACAGAGTACTTGAATTCAGATGTACTTCGTCGGATGAACCTCAACCCTCTCCGCCAGACCATCACCCTCCCTGCTTGAAAGACAATTGAATCGACACTACCCGTGTCAGATGCAGATATACACAAGGTTATCCCATCGTTCAAGAAAATTGGCCCTTATTTGAAGCAGGTTCTTTGTCAAGAGCTTGCAGCTGGGACTATCGATGCAGCCCAGCACTTCCCTAGCACCAATGAGGGTGTATGCGCTATATTCAATGTGTTCAAGTCGCAGGTGGGTGCCTATGTACGCGGCGAAGCACCGTTTAGCATTGCGACTCTTGAATCGCCTGTTAACCCAATGAAATATTGGAAGAGATTAGTTCAGAATCCCAGCGCCAACTTTCTTGCAGTGAGTTTGTTTCCATTTACTTACTAATCCCGCTGAAAATCCCACCTACTTTAGCCTATCGCTGTGAAGCTGTTTTCACTTGTACCAAACTCGATGGCCGAAGAGCGCACGGTCTCATGTTTCACTCAACTTAATACCAAGGAGCGCTCACGCCAGAAGGTTTCAACGCTTGTCCACATGACTCGTATTCGTCAATACTTGCTCCGAGAACGTATGAAGGTCAAGCCAATAAGCGAGGTCCGATTCTATCTAGTTTTGGTACATTAAAACTTATATTACTTTACGACAGCGCTCCAAGCCTGTGCTCAAGTTCCGTGACCTTGATGAGACTCTTTTGAAGCAGTGTGAGCCGGTCAGCATCGCCAACCTTGCTGATTCTGCCTCATCTGAGGAGAAAGATCTCCATGAAGGGTGGGCATTGACTGATGTCGACGATGTTAGCGTCAAAACTACGGAAGAGCAAGTAGCATCTAAATGCGATGAGACTGAATCGGAGGACGACGACGATGATATCGACACGAGCTTACCTGAGCCAGTAGACCAGCAGGCAATAGGGTACGATATTGCTGCTGACTATGGAATCGATTTCTCGAGTGCATTGCTAAGAGATATGCTCTCTGAAAAGCCAATGCCTGGGCTGGAGTCAGATCCAAAGCCCAGAGAGTGTAGTAATGGGCGACTCAAAGTAAAGGGAAAGGCGACGGCTCAGAAGGACACTAGCAGCATAGATGTAGAGGAGTGGTAGTTTGTTATATGTCTATTATATCATATGCTCCTAAATTACAACAGCAAGTAAGAAACACGAGTTAATAGCGCCGTGTTAATAACACGTGATGTTATTAACACGTTAAGAAGTCCTCGGGAGTTTCAAGCCGCACCCTAGACCGGCAAGGGTGTCGACTGCGGCCGAGATTTGCTGTGCAAGAGTGAGCAACGGGCGGAAAGCGATGGTTCGGACTTACAGGTATTGCAGCGTAATCAGAGTCCGAGCCTCGAGCAGATGCCCCGGGTTATTCTTACGCAGTTCCTCAAGCATCTTCATAAACATCGTAAAGGCATCGCTATCGCTCGTAGAGTTAAGATCAGTAGCCTTTCCTACCTCAACCTCGTACGACTTGATCTTATGACGAATCTAAACAGGGGTGAATAAGTTTTAAGTAGAAGGGGCACGTGTGACTCACGATTGTGCACGCAAACGCGATCAACGGAATAGGGACAAGTGGCGTGAAACGCTCGAGGTGCTTCCACCCAAAGCTTTTCGGGGTCTTGAATAGCGCATTTTCGATTGTGTCTCAAATGATTGGGTGTTTGAACCGCTCCTCGTCATTTTTCCGGTTCTAAGTTATTGTAAAATGTGAGAACCAACTTAACAGATAAATACAAACTTACAGTCAAGATCCATCGTTCGTCTCCTTCGTCAGTGAGACTCTTCGCCCTCGTGGCGTGGTTAGGATCGCTGCGGCGGAGGTTGAAGTACACGGGCACCAAGTGTTCGCACGACTTCTTCATCCCGTTGCGGGATGTAGGGAGTTGGTTACGGATCTAAAACCAAGGTTAGTACAATTGAAGCAACGCACACGAAAACCCAGGCTACTCACATAAGCTGAATACTCATTCTTGAGTTCAATGACAGGTTTGTCTTCTCGCAACTCCTCATGCGCCTCGGCCCAATACTTAACGATCCAGGTCTCCAGGTGGTTCCGCGCATCCTTGGGCTTCTCCGTCATGCGCTCGGCGTAAGGACAAATCGCCATCACATCCTCCTTGACCTTCCCGGTAACCCACACGACAACTTCACGAGCTTCGGCGGAGAACGCGCCAAGCTGCGAGCGTTGACGCTTTGTGAGCTGCCCATACTCGGCAGTCTCGTCGTCACCGCCCTGACCATCCTCGTCGTCACCGCCTGGACCGTCCTCGGCAGCCTCGTCGCCACCGCCCTGACCATCCTCAGCGTGAGGCCTGTCGCCTCCCTCGTCGTTTGGTGGAGTCAATGGCCGACCTTGATCGCGACCGTTGGGTGGATCATCGCTCGGAGGGTCGCGCATTTCGACATCGGATGCAGAAGGTGGGGCTGGCCTTGGCGCAGATTTCACAGGCTGGGTGGCAGCCTTGCGTGGCTGTTGCGGTGCGGGCATCGAAGGTTTGGGCGCGTTCTTGGCCGGCGGTTTGACTGCAGGCCGTAGGGGCTGAGATGCGCTCTTAGCCAAAGGTCCAGTGGCCGAACCCATGGCCAATTTCCCCTGTTCCTCCCGGAGCGCCTTGATGCGAGCAAGCGAGACGGTGGCACGTTTCTTGGACGGAGGGAGGTCATCGTTCGGTGGGCGCTTTGCGGAATTCGAGGGGACACGAGCATGTAAAGCTGCAGTGTGCGGCGGTGAGACAACCCTTCCGTCTAGTCCAATGGTCTTGTTGTCGGTACGAGCGAGCTTGGGGGCGGGTGAAAAACCGTGCTCGCGCTGAACGTGAGCGTTGCCGCGTGTACCATCGAGACCAATAGTTTCGTGGTCAGTGGGCTTGAGCTGGACGCGAGAAGAGTGGCCGGACGTCCGGGGCACAAGAACTTGCGTCTGGCCCGTTTGAATCTGTAGCTCAGAGTTAGCGCTGTCAACACAATGATAAAAAGTAAACTTACGCGAGGCACATCTCCAGACATCGGGGCATTGCTGTGAGGCTTCAGCCCACCCGAGCGAAGTGTCTTCCACAAGACGCGCAAAGATTTTTTGTCCTGGTACGCGGAATCGTTATGATAGTCGTTGCGATCACCGAGCTTCTTGATGGCTTGGTAGAGCCACTCGACACGGTTGTTTTCGTTGTCGAGATCGTCCAACTGGAAATCTGTCAATCGGGTAAGTGGGTGAAAGAAACTCAGATGATTCAAGGTACTTACTGAGCAAAGCCGGCCCAGCTTCGATGTCTTGATCATCATCGCTCTTGATCTCCCTGTCCTTGCCGATGTTGTTCGCCTGACGCGTCAAAGGCTGGAGGGGCCCTGGCAACGAGGTATTGCCACGAGCCGACGCAACTTTTGCTTGTTGTCCAGCTCGGTTGGCGGCTTGAGCTTCGGCGGTCGGAGGTGTCTCGTGGCGGCCGATGCTTTGGGTAAGTGTCGTCAAGCGGCCTTGGGCTTTGTGGTCTGCAAGAAAAGTAAGATACTTCAGTCGTAAGAGGTGGAACGAATAAAATTGACTCACCATAGCCGACAAGCCTCTCTGTCGGCTTACGAACACGCGTCGACTTGTGAGGCTGGGATTCGTCCATGGCAAGTACAAGTAACGATGAGGATGATTTTGGTCAAGTGGTAGTGCGATAGAGTAAATGAAACAGTGGGTGCCGTCGAGAGTTGTCCATCGTTGCCTTATATATTAGTCGAGGTGGTGGTGGTTGAAGGTAAAGCTCCGACGCGCTAGGTGGCTGTGGAAAGGGTTTCCAAGGCTTCACGCGACTGTGGCGTTTGCATTAGTAACGGCCAGAGGGACAAACAGTGACGCATTAATTAAGATTTTTGAATAATATGGGTGGAGGGAATGTATTGTGAGGGGCGTACCGTAAGCAGGACCAATGAAAAAAATCGCCCAGAAGTAAGGATAATTAAAACCGTGCAATGCCGCCAGGCCGTGAAACGTTTTTTAGTGCCAAAAATGATCATCGATCCCGACGTGCAAAGCCAATGACGTACCATGAACAGGCAAATATTGCGCACATGACAGGCACGCTCGATGCCCGACAAGCGCATACATGGATCTAGAAACCTGACCTGTCTGTCAGAGCGTGGGCCGTGAAACGTTTTTTGCCATTCAGGCGAGTTCTTCTTGTCCCTACATTCAAACCCAATGACGTACGGCAAGTATCCAAGGATCGTGCACTCACACGATCCAGTTTCGTCTCCCCGCTAACGCTCGAGTTTCTCCTTCGCAAACTTCCCTCTCCCGAACTGCCCCTTGTGTGCATGGACTTGCCTTCAAGCACCTATATTCAACTTTAGTGCCAACTCGCTATGGGTAAAATTGCTCCCTTACCAAAATGTCCTTATTGCAAGAAGGGGTGTCGATCGCTTGCGGCGGTTGAGAAGCATATTTCTCAGCGCCCGACGTGTGCGGCCAAGCGGCTCAAGGAACGGAACGGTCTCATTTCGGAACACGCTCGTGCACGGCAGAGGCGTCGCCAACTCGATGGTTCAGGATGAAGTGGTTGGCGCGATGGATCAAGCATGGCAGCACCCTCGGCCCGACGAACGCCAAGTGTTGCACTGGAAGAAGTGGAGGACGCGGATGCAGCTGGAAGAGTTGTAAGTGCGACTGTTTAATATTTATTGAACTATGGCTCACCGCGTCAAAAATATGAAGGGCGATTCACCGCGTCGAAAACCGAACGCTGTTTTGGAACCAGTGGAGGACGACGGGTTCGAAGCGCTTGTCGATGAAGCATTTGAGGATCAAGACGACCAAGATATTGCTGAGGAAATTGTAAGTTTGAGCGTCTGATATTTGACATGAGCACACCTGATTGCGAGCGAACGTGTAGGACAACTTACCGCGTCAAGATCCAAACAACATTCCGGAGGAAGTTGAAGATAACCAAATGTCCGAGACGCCTGTGAGTATACTACCTAGTTGAAGTTGCAAGCGAGAGGTCTGACCACAAACGAAGCCTCCGCGTCAAAATCCACGAGTAACTATAGAAGAGATCGAGGACAAAGACATGCCGCAGGTTCCGGTGAGTATCTTCATAACGCTAGCATCTTGGATAAGGCTGCTCACCTGTTGTAGCGCTGGGGTCCACATCTGTACGCAAAACCGACGCGCCCGAGTTTACATCCCCAACCCTATCCGGACCCTACAGCTGGCGTAGCCTTTCAGTTCTATGAAGTGGATAGAGACGCACCTCCGAAGTATACGTCGGTCTTGGCTTCGCCAGATACGTTCAGGGAGGCTTACTGGCTGGATCGTCTGCCTATTCATCGCGGCGATGAAGCGGAGTATTTTTTGTTGCCAAGGGTGAGAGAACTAGCCGTTGTTTCTTCGCGTGTCTAACAATGCTACAGACTCAGAACTGGCGCTGGAAAAATCTTAGGGAGTTTGAACAGGAAATCAACCGCTTACCTCGCGGCCCTTCGTGGATTCGAGAGACAATAATCGTATCCGGTGACCAAGACAACAAAATACTGGACCTGTGGAAACGGGATATCATTGAGATGATCCGTTTGTTGTTGACCAACACTCGATTCATACCGCATATGCGATTCGCCCCGGAGCGGCAATACGATTCGAACAGCAAACAAAATCGAGTGTACGGCGAAATGTGGTCAGCCAAGTGGTGGTGGCAAATGCAGGTCAGTGTAGTACTCGTTACAAAGATCAAGACTCACCAAGATTAACTTGTGTCGTAGAGTATTCTTGGGAAGTACGCAACCGTTGTGCCGATCATCCTGTCGACCGACAAGACAAAATTGACCGAGATGAGCGGAAACCAGAAGGCGTGGCCGGTCTATCTGACAATAGGCAATATCAGCAAGGACATTCGTCGATGCCCCAGCGAGCGCGCAATGCTTCTGGTTGGCTACATACCGGTTTTGAACCTGAGCAACATATCGGACGAGGACGAGCGGAGCGAGGCTAGCTGGCAGTTGTTCCATACCTGTATGGAATCAATCTTGGAGCCCCTTGAAACGCTCTCGCAGACGGGAATGGACGTACTGTGCGCCGACGGTGGCGTCCGTCGCGTCTATCCCATCCTCGCCGCATACATTGCTGATTACCCCGAGCAAGCAACGATTGCCTGTGTTCGCGAGAATTTTTGCCCGATCTGTTGGATTCCTCCCAACAAAAAGGCCGATATTTCACTGCGATATCCTCTACAAGATCGAGACCAAACATTAGACGCGCTCAACGATTACTGGAACGGATACAAACGTACGATCAAAACACTTGGGATCCGCCCAACACGCCCTTTCTGGATCGACCTCCCTTTTGTCGATATATCCACCTGTATAGCCCCGGACCTTCTACACCAGCTGGATAAAGGGGTGTTTGGGGATCATATGGTCAAATGGGCTACGATATTGCTTGGCCAAAACGAGATGGATCGTCGCACGAAGGGGATGCCGAGGTTCCAAGGGCTTCACCACTTTGCACGAGGGACATCGGTGATTAGTCAATGGACCGGGAAGGAGGCAAAAGCCCTAGGGCGTACCTTCTTGACAATCGTCGCAGGGCACGAGAAACCAAAGCTTGTGCAGGCCGCCAGGAGCGTTCTGGATTTCATGGCTCGTGCTCACAAGCACGAGGTGTCCGAGTACGACATCCAGAAAATGGAACAGGATATATACGAGTTTAATCGCGCGAAGAGCGTGTTTATCGATAGCTCAAAGCGTGGTCTAGTGGACAACGAGGACGGATTCAACAGATTTCGCAAAACGCACATGGTGACTCATTATCCTTACCTCATCCGCCAATTAGGCGCACCCAAAGGACTCAGTACCGAAGCAACCGAACGACTCCATATCGAATTCGTTAAAAAACCTTGGACAACGACCAACCATGTGAACGCGACACAGCAAATGATTGCCTATCTGGAAAACCGTGAGGCGTGGGCGTTCCTTCGCGCTTATATGCACGAGGCTGGGCTGGTGTTGGATCCAAGATACAAGGACGAGGGCGCCGACAATGAGGATGACGGTGCTAACGATGGCGAAGAGGAGGACTTGGCCAACGATGCTGGCGGTCGTGAGGACGAGGCGTGGCAACCGACTCCATCGATCTCAATCGCTAAGCGCCCATCGCTAGGCTTGAATGTCAAGGGTGCTTACCTCATCAACAACCACAACGCGACGGACTTAGTCCCCGCCACCATCGACTACCTGCGCTTGGTCGCTCCAGGGCGAACGGCTTTCCCGATCTCGCACAACACCGTGTTCCAGGTGTGGAGGCGATGCAAGCTTCACCATCGCCGGCTTCCGTTTGAACCTGCCCTCAAGCCTCAGACCGACCAGGTCCGCACGTTCACGACATCAGCGGATTCGGAGGGGCGAATCATACGAGTGGGCCGCTTTGACGTTGTACTCTTCTCGCCTAACGCGCATAATAGCGACGAACACGGCCTTCATCGTAAGTTTCCCTTTCCTTCATCTGTTTTCTTTTTTGCTATCTTCGTTTGCGCGAGCTATGCTGACTTGACGCGTCAGGGTTTGAAGTCGGCCGAGTGCGCGCAATTTTCGCGCTCCCAAACCATCACCAGTCCCTCTCCGCCGAGAAACTTGCCTACATCGAACGATTTCAGCCTTTTTCCGCCCAGCCGTCGACTTCGACGTCGCTTTATACAACGCAGCACGCGATACAGGGCGGCCGCCGCCGCGCCGTCGTAGTTCCCCTCTCCCAACTTCGTATGAGTTGCCACCTTGCACCTAGATACCACCTGCTTGATCCGGACTTGCCTGTTTCCTCGTCTACCGACCTTTTGTCTTTGCACCGACATTTCTTTCTCAACAAATACGCGTCGTCTTGGTTGTTCTCGGTTCTCAATCACTGGGAGAGGTTGCGCCTGGAAAACGACGAGTGGTGAGTGTTCCACTGGTGCGGGAAAGCGCAAACCATGCTAATAAAGACCACTCATCGTCCCGCAGATCGTGTTGTATTTCAAAACGGACTTTTCTTTTTTTCGCTGGGCTCTTTTTTCATTCACTTTTCTGTACGTATTTCACAGTTATGATCCAACTCAACATGACACTGACACAATTTTTCACCCCCAGATCGCTTTCAACTATGTATACCTATCCGCCTCACCCATTCTCGGCCCTCGATGAAACTACTTTGGCCGACCCGAAGCAGCTCCCATCGTTCTCAATTTTGTCAACCGCGTTCTCGATCAGCGCGGACTCATCGAACTCCCGATCCTCAGCCGTCTGCTCCACGCCTCTCCTAAACATCACGTCATCGCACCCTGTGGCGACGAATACCGGAGACGGTGGCGAATTTTCTGTCGACGCTCCCCTCAATCTTGCCTCTGGTTTCAGACCTCGGCTTGCCGTCGAGCATGGGGCTCCGACTGACGGCCCGGCGTCAGGCTACGGCCTTCAGCAGGCGACTATGAACGAGGTCGACGCTGCTTCCTCCACCGTACTGAACTCGCCCAGCTCGACGCACGTCCCCCACCTCGTTCACCGGCGAAATCGTGGCACGTTTATACGTGGCATAGCAGAGCGCCCCGCTAGGCCGGTACATCGCGAAGTTGGTTCGAGCGCTACCAGTGGTGCCGACCTTTCGGATGCTGAGGAGGGTACTGCGTCAGGACACGAGACGCGCATTGACGGGTTAGTCTTTTTGCGTCCTGTGTTGTACACCTCTATACTTACGCTCGAACAGTGACAATTTTTGCGCTCGTGACGAACGTCGTCAGCGAATCGTCGAATCCGAGCAACGTGGTTGCAACGACCTGCGCGGGGGGTTTGCTCGCCTCAAAGACGCTCTTCCTGCATCTCATACCAAGTGCTCGAAAAAGGTTCTGCTGGATCGAGGTGAGTTTTGTCTGGTGATTCGTACGAGATATTCTTGCATCGCGATGCTGATATATTCGCACCGACACAGCAGCGACGTACATCGGCCACCTCGAGGCGAGGCTCCGAGAGGGGCGTGCCGAGCTGGATGTCCGCGATGGTTACCGTTGGAGTGGTTGAAGTACATTTTGCCAGGGTCAGGTCTTGGTGCTGGTGCTGAATTCGACGAGATTGTCCCCTTTATATTAATTTAGATTTTTCATTTTTGTCTATGTAATTCCTCTCCTGCGTGAGACGTTCCCGTTCCTCGCCCATCTTCCATCGACAGACAGAGTTTCAAAGTGGTTCGTTTTGGACTGTTCTCGTCTTAAATCAATTATATCTTCTTGCTCTGTTGTTTGTCACCCTGATAATATCTGTGCATATATATGTCTTACTCGTAGAGTGTTTAGGACTGATAGTGTTGCTTAACTTTACAATAGACCATAAGCTTTAGAGTGATATTTAATCATAGTATGGCTACTTAGAATCAGCTCGGAATATAGATGCTGCAGTTTCACAGACCTTCAAAGACAGCCTCGGGTGACAGAAGTCACGTTAAAGTCATGTGACCCAGCTTTGAAGCGTCTTTCGAGCGGTTCAGGACATTCCGAACCTCCCAAACCGCTTTTTAAGGGAGGTCCACTTGTCATAAGGGTAATTAAGTCATTTCAAGGAAAATACCCTGTTTGCTGATGGAGTGTCCGCTCTACGATGAAGTACGTTATATCTTACGCAAGGTGTCAAAACCTTTGCTTCTTTCAGACCTTTTTGGCACTGTAAAGGGCCTTCAAGTCATGGCCATTTTCTTGAGACATACAAGCGCCTTTAGAAAGCTCTCTTCTGGTGATCACATTATTATTGACTGTTCTGATATTTAGTTTTGTTGTCTCGGTTTGCACTGTTGCCTTAGGGCCCTACTTTTGACCTACGCCTTTCTGCCCCCCTTTCTCGTTCTCGTACTTCTGTTGATGACCCCTGCCCTAGTGGCTACTTCTGGCTTGTTTCTGTGGCTTCGGCTAGTGCGGTTTGACCTCGTGTTCATGTAGCACTTTAAAATTGAATGGAAAAAAAAATGGAAGGTCACGTGACCGTGTTTTGATTAGTTTGGCCGACTGGCGCTCATCTGCATCTTCTGATAATTGCACATACTGGCCACGCGCCGGAAAGCTGGACTTGACCACCACACTCTTCCTCTCGCAGACACCCTCAATCGCATACCGCCATGTCCAACAACTGTGGTCTGCACAACGCTCGTGCAACTAATTCGTTACCATTTGTTGCTGCACGGTACTCGGGCGAGATAGCGACGATCCGGCGTAATCAGGATTACCACGTACGTACATGCGAGCCCAATCGATTCAAAGCCTCCGGAACTTACCTGGTCTTGGAGCAGCAAACTATTACTCTCATCAAAGCCGCGTTCCGTGCATTACAGTTGGTCCCCGCTAGGGATATCACAATTAGTGCTCAGTTCTCTGGATATGACGAAAAGATCCAAATTACGGAAGACCTCTGGTCTGAGCTTATGCCTGGCTTGAAAGAAATGACCATCGCCGTCTCTCAAACAAATCCAAGCGCTATTTCTAGTCCTCAGGTCGCGTCAACAGGATGTACGTGCTTTTACACATTTTTTGCAAACGTCACTAGCTGATAAACTTGGTACCCTAGTGATGGTTAAGAATAGTAAGACCGGGAAAACCTTTTCGATCCACGCTGAGCCATCCGATACGATCGACAATGTCAAAGCTATGATCCAAGATAAAGAAGGGGTTCCGCCAGACCAACAGCGCATTATCTTCGGCGGGAAACAACTCGAGGATGGACGAACACTCAGCGACTATAACATCCAACGAGGAACAACGGTATGGCTTATGTTCCGACTCCGCGGAGGGAAACCTGTTATCTATTTGTTCCCTCCTATCCCAACGGCCGACGTTCACGTCGAACTCGCCCTTGTTAAGACTTGGGATTTCTCCGTTCTCTATCCTCCCACTCCCATTTGTTCAACCGAAGACGGCGGCCAGTCAGTCGCCTGGACTGTGGATGCTAAGCCTGACGGCACGTTGTTTGAGCATGGGACAAGCCGCGAGGTGTCCTATCTATTTTGGGAAGCACAGTAAGTGCCTCGTTTTGATAAGAGAGAAGCTTCCTAAAGTATACGAACGTAGCACGAGGCCAGAACTACCGCCTTCTCCCGCCTGTTCGCGCCCCAGCAGTCCAGACCAAGATGACATGAAAAGGTTTAACCCCTCTCGTCCAAGTATCACCCCAGCCAACTCGGTCATTATGTCATTCGACCAAGTAACGGGATACATCGACGACGTATTACTGTCCTTGGGTCTACACACAGAGGCTCGATGCTCGTTTATAACGTGAGTATATGCCCTATGATATCAGACACAAACTTACTCGATGTATCCTGCAGCTACTGGCTTCCTGACCTACAACGTCACGCGCATATAGCCCTCCGTTTCCTGCCTCAGGCCGAGTACGAAGCTGCCGCTCCAATGAGCGTTACCCCAGCACCAGATGTGACGACTAGGGTGTTTATGTTGTTCCATGGTGTCGAAGAGACAGACCTCGATTTATGGGCAGGGGCAATCAAAGATGTGAGCGCATGGAGGGAGGTGGTTGGGGTGGACAAGGAGAAGGCAACAGATGCTGGACTGTTTCGAGTGCTAGAGTGGGGTGGAATGGAAGTGAAATGAGTTTCTTGATCGTAATTCGAATGATGTTCAAACTAGTGTTATCTATGTAGCAACGAATATATATGTTGCAATACCTACAAGTAAGCATGCTTCGGTATGGTGAGCAAAACATGTATCAACCAGCACAGCCATGGCGCTTGATTGGTTCCTGAACTGATTGATGCAACCCAACCTCCATAACGAACCACCACCACCACCGCCTCAATCCTCCCCACATCATCTCTTATATACCATGTCAAATAATCTGGGTCGTAACGGTACCCCCAACAACTCTTTGCCGTTTTTCGTCGCCCAATTCAATGATCACAAAGCTACCATCAGGCGAAATCCTGACTATGCGGTGAGCCTCGCAACCGAATGTTCAGATGGTGGAGATAGAGACTTGTTCCTTGTGACAGAAAACTATTTCATCTCTGAAATCGGTCTTCGAAGACTTGGAATCTGTGCCGGACAAACGGATTAAGATATGTTCGACATTTGCAGAGTTCGATGGTGAGATTCAGGTCACGGAGGATCTGTGGGAGGAGCTCCTGTAGAGTCTGACGCAAGTCACTATCGTCGCCCCAAATATCAAGGATGAAAAGCCACCTGCTTCTGGGTCTACAAACGATCTTGGATCTACAATCAGAACCGAAAGGCCTTCTTGTACAAGCGTACAGAGTAAGTAACTGCATGACTGTAGCACAGTGGACCTACTAATACATCATCGAAAGTCTTCTGCAAAACTTTTTCAGGAAAGACTATTCCACTTCATGTTGAACCCACTGATACCATCTTGGCTGTGAATCAAATGGTCTTTCAGCAGGAATCATACTGGGGCGGCAATAAGCGGTTCATGTTCTCCGGCCAACTGCTTGTAAACGAAAAGACAGTGGCAGAGTACAAGATTACAAATGGCTCAGTTTTACATATGGTTATGAAGTTCATACCGCCTAAGCACCCAGTTTGAACTAGTTTGGTCGTTTAGATAATAAGATTTCTTCTTTGTTTTGTTCAGGCATCTGCTGTTGCTCATACAACATGTACAACTAGCTCTGTTACGAGGTTACAAATCGTGAACTATCAGCTATCAATATTATCCCCTTGGTACTTTTACTATGCGTTCATGCTAAAGCATTGAGCTACACTAGATGTTCGCGCTTGAACTTTAATGACGATGTTCCAGAACGATCTATATTGATTTGAAAACCAACTATTACACGCCAGATGTTTGCCCAGTAAGAAGCCTCGAGTCTCTTGCAGGATAAGGCACCATCCCACGAGCCAAGCTCCTTCACAACCGATTTACTTTGGACAGTTGGCCTCTGTGTATAAAGTGGCGTCATTTGGTCCGGCTTGGAGCGGGTTGCAGCTACAAAAATCCGGAAAGTCAGTATTTATAGGCAAGCTAATTGAGAAGTACGACGTACCCAGGGAGCTTGGCAAGCTGTCCGTCGATCGTCTCTTTCACTTCGGCAGCAATCTTGCACTTGTTCGCGGTCGCGGCCGGGAGAACGGTCAGATACTTGCATGCTTCGGTGACACCGCTACCAGTCTGGTCACTGGGGTTGTTGCACTTGTCGATGGCGTTCTGGAGAGCGGTGGTGTCCCAGCCGTTCTGGAAGTCCCCATGCCACGAGTAGCCTGTCGGGTCGCTAAATTCCGATAGGCGACGTCAGATTTTGAGTTTGAATCGCATACAAACGAGTATCTTACCCGGTGGCGTAAACGAATGGCCACCCATCGGACGCAGTCCAGCGAGAAGCAAAGTCGTGGACGTTCCATGTGATCTATTGCGGCAGAACCAAATCAGTTATATGTTCGACATCAGTCGATGCGCATACACTCACTTCGTAGAAGAGCTTCATGAGAGGAACAGGATGGGTCGATGGGCAGACTCCATTGTCCAGTCCCGACAGATATGCGACGTGCGACATGTGGTCGGCAGAGTCGACGTTCTAAGAATTTTTTTTAGCTACAAGTAAGACTGCGTGGTAGTTGAGCGAGCTCACCTTGCCATCCCAGCATGCAGGCATGTGCAGGCGCGCGTTAAAGCCAGACTCGCAGTCGGTGGTCGGGAAGCCGTGACCTAAGCATTATTCAAGTTAAATACTTAACCATGCTGATTTAGTGTATCAAAGAACTGACCGTCATAGCCAGAGTTCGAGGTGCCATAACGCAAGCACGACCATTGGGCCGCACGCTCACGGAGCTCGCCCTGAGATCCCTGACCTTCAACATACCTAATATCTGGTTAGCGCTATGATTGCAGGAAGCAAGTGCCATACTTACTTTTTGGAGCGAGCCACTGCGTTTCCAGTAAGCATCTTGAAGCCTGGCGGGAACGCCTTCAAGCCTGTGCCACCATTGCTAACATCGCCGTTACCACGGTTTTGGTAGTAAACGAGGAGACCTGTTGAATATATCAGAGGGGTTATCCATGAACTGAGAGATTTTTCACTACGCACCGCCATTGCTGACCGGCTCGAACAACTTGGTCTTGGGGTCTTTGAAGTATAGCTTGGGGAACCCTGTGTATCCCAAAGTGGTCAGTCGGAGCACGTGGCGCATGTACCTGCAACATACAGTAGTTGGAAAGATCCTGGAAATCTGAGTGAGATATTTTTCGCGCATAGATTGTGCAAGTTCACATACCTGAGTGACAAGGCACGAAGTGCAAGAGGATGCACGAAGGACATCGTACGTCGCGTTACCACGGAAGTCTATCGTAGATTCGTATCAGAATAAATGAGTCAAAATAATAGAAGTAACGTACTGCTTCCTCCGTGAACGGTCTAGGTCAACAGGATGAGATGAATCAGTATGTAGCCAACGATCAATACAAGGGTGGTAATCACGTGAACATGCTGAGATGGCGTCTTGGTGGGCGAGATGACCGGGTCGACACGCTCTATAAACATATTAGTTAGAAGGAGGAATACATAGAAAGCCGAGCAGCAAGCGAACCTTGAACCAAAGGATCAGTGCATGCAACACGGAACCAAGCGTTGGCGCTGCCAGAAGCGAGGAGCGCAACAAAGAGAGAAGCGAGTGCAGGCTGCATCATGAATATCAAAAATGTATGAAAAGGAAAAACCTAAAGACGATGAGGCTATTAAGCGTGCAAGCCTCAACATTTATACAAAGTCCGTGACAACGCCCACGGACTCCACAGTCTCAACTCACAGCGCCTCCCGACGAGGCCGCCGTTCGGATATCTCGGAGGTCATAAGCGGGGCCAAGCGAGCGCGAAGCGCCATCACGCACAACCACCTCGTGATGTGCCAGCACTATATAGATCATGAATCTGGCCTGGAACAATCACTTCTGGAAACCAATCATAGAGCAAAAATAAGCACGGTTGTTCGGTAAGCCCTTGATCGCTGAGTCGGACTCGCATTTGAATGTTGAGATGCAAGGGACGAGTTGATGGTTGTTTGGTGGTCGCACGCTAATGGGCCCGAGATGTTTATGAAAGGGGTAACCACGGTTTATCAAGCTAGCTACTAGAAATCTACTCAATCTACCCCCGCGTCAGGTGCAGCCGCACACCGTGTGATGGTGTCCTCGGCAGCGTAGCCTTCAGAGCCGACTAGACCACAGAACATTCGGTTTCCAAGTCGCAAAGATAATGCAAGACGCCTTCAGCCTATAACACCATGAGGCGGCGTCTCTCCATATCAACACGTTCCCCGTCCCCGATCATCTACCCTATCCATCTATGGCATTCACTCGCGGCATCTCATTTGCTATCGTCGGCGCATTCGTGGCCGCGTCCCAAGTGCTTGGCGCTGCCAACCCTAAGCGCGGCTTGTGCTTTGCTGAGGGCGACAACCCCGGCGACATCAAGCTCGCCAACCAGACCGGCACGGCACTTACTTGGACGTATAACTGGGGACAGTCTCCGCCAGACTACCTCAAGACGTCTAGCACCAAGCTGACGTATATCCCGATGCAATGGGGTCGAGATGGGATTGCGAACTTTGCGGCGCTAGTCAAGGCGCAAGGAGCCAAGACGGTTCTGGTTAGTCTACAATCATAGTTTCGGTATCTAACCTTACTGACCATTCACCCATCATAGACCTTCAACGAGCCGGACTTTGCGACCCAGTCCAACATCTCCGCAATCGAGGCCGCCGCGCTCTGGAAGCAGTATATCCAGCCCCTCCACGCCTCCGGCATCCGTCTCGGAGCGCCAGCTGTGACCAACGCACCTAGCGGCCGTCCGTGGCTCTCGGACTTCCTCAAGGCTTGCACTGGCTGCACGATCGACTTTATCCCGATCCACTGGTACGGCTCGGGTGTCGGTGCATTCTACGACTACATCTGGGCAGTCCACGGCCAGTTCCCAGGATACCCGATCTGGGTGACGGAGTTTGCGGAGACGTCTTCGGATGACAAAGGTAAGAGCAGAGAGTATTGGTCACATATAGCATGCTGATATGGTCGAACCAGTTGTTGCTGATTTCTTGAACTCGACCATCACCTACATGGACACCCTTGACTGGATTCAGGGCTATTCGTGGTTCGCCTACTTTGTGAGTACCCTATTCATTTCCTTACCATAACTCTAACGCGGTTTTCCACGCCTTCCAGAGACAAGAGACTGGTTCGCATTATAGTAAGTTTATTTTCACGCCGGATGGATATGAATATTGTGACTAACTCAAACGACCAGACTTGCTCAACGCCAACGGAACTCTCAACGCTCTCGGCCACACATACATCGGGAAGTGAAACTGAGAAATAGGCTCATTGGATAGAAACTCGGCTCGGGGTATCCAACTTGACGTGTATCTTAGATTTTGTCCCTTCATACATGTCACTTCGTTTTACTGCAGAAACGCACGGCATGAATCGAGTTTGCACGCGTCAAGTCGGGAAAAGATTGGGCCAGTGGTGGTTTGGGCTCCAAAACTCAAATCTACCGACGAGGTGATACTTGGCAGGAACGCTTTCAAGAACCGAGAGCCGATTCCTATACAGTGAGCCGATAGGTAATCCACAAGTAAGTGTTGATCGGACTACTATAGAATAGGACTTTTTCCAGGTATTTTGGGCAGTCCGAAGCGGAGAGGCGCATAGCAAACACCTGTAACTGACACTAGTGTGATGGTCGCGGCCCGGAGCCAGCGTAACAGTTACGGCTCGTGACCAGCCGTTCTCGCTTACGTACTCAGTCCGCCAAACATCCCCAACAAAGCACCAAACAAACAGAGAAAGTATGATGCGAGGACAGCTAGTACAATTGGCCTATGGAATTCGACTGGACGAGTTCGGCAATCTTTTTGGCAGCGATTTAACGGTAATGCGCGTGGGTCCTCGGGACTGGCTGCCCAGTATGACATTGTTCCAGTACAACAAGGTTTGATGATGTCACCATTGCCTCGCACCTACCTTTTAAATCGATAGAAATTTGGAGCGAAATTAAGCAACATAATCATGATTTATTCGTATGCAGGCGAGATGTGCCGTATTTAGTTACCCCATTGAACTCCTTGGGTCATACGGTTTACACCAGCACTGCGCAAATGTAGGTCACTAGACTCGTATCAAACTGAAGACTTGAAATTTACGCATCAGTTATTTACAGCATTGTAAAACTCGCGGCTTATTGCAATATATCACCTCTCAGCACATTTAAACCAGTTCTGGGTAGTTCCAGGCTTACCGCCACGCATGTAGGGGAGGTAATTGCCTCGCTTAGATCGAAAATTTGGGGCCGACATTTCTGCATGTGGGGCACATGTAGATCTGACACACACATGAGGTTGCGGTAAGCTCATCGATGGAGCGCCGCGAGTAGAAGAAGTTCGGGGAACCATTGAGTATCGAGAATCCTGCGTGTTGTAAGCTCTAATGAAACGCTCTCTTGTAGCTTTTTATCAAACTCCGGATTAGAATAGTGCGCCACAGGCCAGACCCGGCAGGTTCTTAGACGCCAAGTCTGTAGCCTTGAGGCTCTGCCTGATGACCACGAGGCGATAAGAATAACACGCCTATGCCACCTTCCGAAAATCTAGATTCGTTCTTTCTTGTGCTCTCGAGATCCCCTTTTCGAACGCTATAAAAGCGTTGCCTACGACGAGGAGGCAGGTAACATCCCCGCTCAAGTCTTCCCGACTCGTCCAGATTTCCAGAGACAGCCTATTGCGTTTGCACTTTGTTCACGGAAATGTCCAATCCTCTTAAATGGAACCGACGTGAGAACACAGAAAGTAGCCAGTACGTGCCTTCTGAAGAACCAGGGAGCCATTGTTAATGATTGAAACCTAGGAATACAACTGGAAAACAATCTTCCCGTTCGAGCAATCATGCAAGTATCTAGTCTAAATGACCTACTCATGGATATTCCTGCTAAACTTACGGAAAACAGTTTGTTGCTGGTGGCATGCTTACTTCATCCATCGTGTCCTTTCGGTCCTTGGCCAACGCTTTCTTCGCAACTGCATTGTGTAGAGCGTGGAACCTAATTGTCTTATCAACTCTCTGGGCCGCATGTGTCACCTTGATCAGCGCCAAGGTGCACGATCTAAGCATACAGCCCACCCTCTTGACTGTGTGGGTCGAGAAGATAGTCCACATTTTCAAAAGCTGATATAAACTGTAGATATGGCATTGTTGTCGGATTCACGATATCGGTATTGAATTTCCTAAGGAGTGTTCAAATAGTTGCTGACTATGATACAAGTATCGCACATCTTCGTCTTTTGAGCGCTATAATGAGGGTCGAAAACTTTGGTCCACAATTGTTCTTGCAACTCGAACCTTTTCTCGTACTGGTAAGCCTTCCAATTACATTGATTGAATACTCTTAATGTTGTCTCTTTTCCAGTATGGTTCCACGTTCCAAACGATCCACTGCCCGAGTGCAAAGAGGAGGAAGTGCCGCAAGCTCGTGCCAGAATCCAGGTCGAAAAACGCGCAGTGATCAATCTAGTAGAGGCATTTAGCGTTGCCGTTAAACATTACTTGCGCGGAGAAGACGGGATCGAATATGAAGATTTATATCATCTCGTAAAATTCCTTCCGGTCTATGCGCTTCCGAGCGCCATTCCTCGACGATCTGAAGAGTCTGAAAGGTCTTCAGAGAAGGTTGAAAGTCCGACGGCGCAAACTTATGGAGCCGGCATACCTTTACCAGTTACCTCGAAAGGGAACCACAAGAAAACGGGAATAAATAACCGGCCTGGGGCGTCAACATATCGATCTGACACAGTCTACAGGCAAACAGAAGGGCTGCACGGCACTATTCATCTCGCTCCTGCAAGCAATCCTCCTCAATGGAGCGTATACGACATTTGGCCACTATCGCTTCTAGTCAAACACCTCTTAGACAAAGGGATATCCATCAGTGGAAAGACAGCAGCGAGGCAACGACCCAGGGAGCTTATATCCCACAATGTTCCTCTTGAGATCTCATTCTACCTGGTGAGAATAGCATTGCATTTAAGACTATATAAGCTCACCAGGCGTTTTAGAGTTCATACATCTCAGCTCTTCAGCAGAAGAAAGGCACCATTGACGTTCCAACAACGAGTATGTTTGATTTGATTACCGCAAACACGTTTGTTCAACCATATTGGATTTAGATTTGCTCTTTGCGAGCTTGAATCAGCTTGTCGAGTCGCTTTCGGGATTAGAGCGTGTATTGACAAACCCGATCCCCTTCTCGTACGCCTTTATAATACCTGTTGTAATAAATACTAATGTTGTTTCTCGTGTCAGATATGGGGTCCACCTGTGGACTGCATGCTCACTCTATATTATTCTTATGGTAAGCAGCCATCTTATCCGAATTTAGATAGCTCATACCAATGCGACTCAAGCCGTTCCAAATATGGAAGTCGTTCGGATACATAACAATTCCCGCCACCACGTTTGCCGTAGGTCCATTGCTAGAATGTTGGTCTAAACGTTGACCTAGATATACCAACACAGGCCTTTTTCTTCTTCGGTTTTCTTGCTGCCGGCGAAGAGATAGAGAGTAAGTGTCAATTAGTCATATATCTGAATATAACGGTGCTGATGCTCGCACGATAGATCCATTCGGTAAGCAAAAATTCTGTTCAGTTATACGCTCGTTTTAAAATCTCTCATAACACAAATATAGGCTATGATAAGGTATGCCAAGTGATCAATTTCAGTCGGATAAACCTAACACCTTGATCCCTAGAATGACCTGGATTTGGACTCATTCTGTCGAGATATCATCCGTACCGAGCTTGCTGTGCTCACAAGCAGACCTCCGAGCAGCCCCGATGAATGGGCTTTCATCGACGGTAAGGATCGTGTGTTCCCATCAAAACCTACCTCTGAAGGAACCCTCGACAAACGGGTGGGGCAAGGGATAGATAAGATGCAAGAAGCCATGAAACATGATACTTGTGATGAATGAGGATACCATTCATGTTGAAGAGTTGCGATTTCTCCCCAGCAGCTGCTTGTGGTTCAACTTATTATGACGATTTTTGGGGTCCTGTATTATTTGCGCATATATATATCGAGATCCTTTCATGCCTCAGGTCTATCCAGCATTTTGCCTTACTCCAAACAGTCAAGCTTGAAAATCGATAGCGGCTTTTCGTTTCAGTCTATATTGGTTTGGAAAAAAACACTACACGCCTGGGATTATCCAATGGGCAGCCCGATGACTCTTGCAGAACAGTACAACGCTGATATACTACCAAGCTCTCTTGCAACAGGTTTACTTTGGGCAAGTGGCCTCGGTGTATAGAGTGGCGTCATTTGGTCCAGCTTGGAGCGGGTTGCAGCTACAAAAATCCGGAAAGTAAGTATTTATAGGCAAGCTATATGAGAAGTACGACGTACCCAGGGAGCTTGGTGAGTTGTCCGTCGATCGTCTCTTTCACTTCTGTAGCGATCTTGCACTTGTTCGCGGTCGCGGCCGGGAGAACGGTCAGATACTTGCATGCCTCGGTGACACCGCTGCCAGTCTGGTCACTGGGGTTGTTGCACTTGTCGATGGCGTTCTGGAGAGCGGTGGTGTCCCAGCCGTTCTGGAAGTCGCCGTGCCACGAGTAGCCAGTTGGGTCACTATGATAATATATATTGGTCATTGGGCTGAGCTTTCGGCACACATATATCTTACCCAGTAGCGTAGACGAATGGCCAGCCATCAGACGCGGTCCAACGAGAAGCAAAGTCATGGACGTTCCAGGTAATCTAAAAAAGCGAAACAGATTCAGCACTGTTCTCCAGGTCGACCGATGCGCATATACTCACTTCGTAGAAAAGTTTCATGAGATATAATGGGTGTGTCGATGGGCAACTTCCGTTATCTAGTCCCGACAGATATGCGACGTGCGACATGTGATCGGCGGAATCGACGTTCTAGGCATGATTTTAGTCATCGCATAATGCTAAATGAGAATCGTGTAAAGCTACCTTGCCGTCCCAGCATGCAGGCATGTGAAGGCGTGCGTTGAAACCAGCTTCGCAATCGGTAGTCGGGAAGCCATGGCCTAAGCATTATGTAGTTTAAGTAAGTAGGCATCCTGATTGAACATATGAGAAGACTAACCATCATAGCCAGGGTTCGAGGTACCATAACGCAAGCACGACCATTGGGCCGCACGCTCACGGAGCTCGCCCTGAGATCCTTGACCTTCAACATACCTAATACCTTATCAGTTCTACAGATCGTAAGCAACATGTGCGATACCTACTTCTTAGAGCGAGCCACTGCGTTTCCAGTAAGCATCTTAAAACCCGGCGGGAACGCCTTTAAGCCTGCACCACCGTTGGTAACGTCCCCGTTACCACGGTTCTGGTAATAAACGAGAAGACCTATCGAAGATATCAGAGGAATGATTCACGACCCGAGGGATCTATTGCAACGTACCACCATTGCTGACAGGCTCAAACAGCTTGGTCTTGGGGTCTTTGAAGTATAGCTTGGGGAACCCTATGCATCCGAAAGCGGTTAGGGGGTGCATAATGCATATACCTAGGACATACAATAGTTGGACAGATCCTAAGGCTCTAAGTGAGATATCGTCACGCATATATAGTACATATTCACATACCTGAGAGACAAGGCACGATGTGCAAGAGGAAGCACGAAGAACGTCGTATGTTGAGTTACCACGGAAGTCTATGGTGAACTTTTGTCAGATTCAAGAGCTAAAACATGTCGGATAATACGTACTGCTGGCACCATGAACGGTCTAGGCATACGAGATGAGATAAATCAACACCGATGCGAGATTGTTACTCACGTGGACGTGTTGGGATGGTGTCTTCGTGGGCGAAATGACCGGGTCGACACGCTCTATTAACACATAAATTCAGCAGGGAAACACACAGCGAGCCTAAACGTAAACGGGCCTTGAACCAAAGGATCGGTGCAAGCAACGCGGAACCAAGCATTGGCGCTTCCAGAGGCGAGGAGCGCGATGAAGAGCGAAGCAAGTGCAGATTGCATCATGAATAAACGATCTGTTGAAAGGATAGCTATGAAAAGACGATGAGGCCAATATGCGTGCGAGCCTTAACATTTATACAAAGTCAACACCGATGCTCACGGACCCAACAATCTCAACATACGGGGCTTCCTGACAAGTCCCTTATTCGGACATCTCGGAAATCACAAGCGGAGTCAAGCGAGGGCGAAGCGCCGTCACGCATCACCATCTCGTGATGTATTTTTATTCAATAGATAGTTAGCCCAGCCTAGACCAATGATTTCTAGAAATCGACAACGGATCAGAAACTGAGCATATCTATCCGGTGAACTGTTAACTGCGAACTCGGACTCACATTTGAATGATGAGATGTAAGGGACGAGATTAGCGTTCATCAGCCGCACGCTCACGACTCCGGATGTTTATAAAAGGGGTAACCACGGTTTATCAATCTAGCTACGAGAAATCTGTTCAAGACCACCCCGCGTCAGGTGTAGCCGCAAGTCTCGCAGCGGTATCCTCGGCAGTGTACCCTTCAGAGCCGACTCGATCACAGAACATTCGGTTTCCAAGTTGAAGAGAGAGAGAGAAAGACGCCATGAGGCGGCATCTCTTCATATCAGCGCGTTCTAGACCATCTACCTTATCCATCTATGGCACTCACCCGCGGCATCTCTTTAGGTATCGGCTAGAACCAAGCTGGCGTATATCCCAGTACAATGAGGTAGAGATGAGATTGCGAACTTTGCGTCGCTAGTCAAGGCGCAAGGAGCCAAGACGGTTCTAGTCAGCTTATGAGGGTAGTCTCGTTTATCTAATAATGAGTAGTGTTTGGAATCAAATATTTCAATAACTAGGAGCTGATTTTTGTGTGGTGGGCCAATAGGGGGTCCACAAAGAAGCGTTGACCTGATAACGATAGAATAAGCCTGTTTCCAAGTTATTTTGGCAATCCAAAGCGAGGAGGCGCACAATGAAAACGTGTGACAAACACTAGCACTAGTTTGATGGTCGCCACCCGGAGTCCGACTTTACTTGTTAGGAGAGTACCCCCCTTCCTGGTGATCACGCTTGCCTTTGAGGCGTGGCTAAGCTGGGAAGTTCTTAGAACTAGTCCGAGATCAACAAATATTTCAAATCATTCGGCAATCCCGACAAGCATGACATATTGAGTCTTTTATACACTATGATACTAATCATGCTTTGTTGAACGCCCAGGGCTGCTTCTCGGGGAAGCTTAACAACGCGACCTAGAGAAAGAGTCAACTTAAATTCTGCTCTAAACAGTTCGCGACTCACCCAAGGAGGATAGATGCGCTCTAAAGCCAGACCGATATGGAACTGTTTGTCCTCCTGCGGGCTAATCCTGCAAAGCCAGGCTCAGTGTGATGATGAGCGAAAAGTACAGATATCTGGCTTACGTGAATTTGTCTTGTTCGTACTCGTGTTGTGTAATCTTGAAGTACCGAGGCTTGTCGCCAGTCACGAGCTTATTGTTCATCCTAGCCTCATCTATCCAAGTGAGATATTTTCCCGACTCTGCAAACTGCATGCTATATGCGCCTTTTTCATTCTTGTATGAAACCTTGACCTAAAAAAAGCAGAACACCATAAACACGCATCGCAACAAAGCCAATTAATAGAAGCCGACCTTGTGAGCATTCGGGCCAAGTGCACCAGGCTCGAGAATGTTAAGATAACGGCCCTCGCCCGAGTCAGTAATACTGCCCCCTCCAAAAGGAAGTTGGATAGCGTAGGTACCGTCGGGGACTGGATTGGCCATGATGGAGTAAAAGTAATGGATGGGTAATGGATGGGAGTGATGGTAGAGAGGGAGACATGGGTCGGGTTTATATACCTCTTGTACGGCAAGCCCAACCGTCGCGGACGCTGCACAAAAAGGAAGGAGATACTGCGCCCACGAACACGATCGTCCCAATCTCCACCATCGGAGAACTCAAACCTCGTGGGGCACTCGTAGAGTGACGCGCGTTCAATCATTTACGTGTTGAATTGTATACGATGGCTGACCTCGAACCCTATCGATGCAATTTAATCTACCTCGATTAGGAGGCGAATAATCAGACCGCAACGAGACTTCCTGCTTTAATATGACAACGGGACAGTCCCGTGTGGCAAACGAGCGAATCGCATTGCTCCAGCGCAGTGATATCGAAGCGTGTATCAGGGCTATGAAGTCGTGTCCTTCATTCAGATGTTTCCGGACTCACCTCAAACAGACATCGTCAAGGGATGCCCCCAAAATCAATGGAAGGTGACAGGGTTGTTTGTTCTGGTCGGCTCCTACAAACAGACAAGAGAGTAAGTTACAATGTATTATTATGAGCACGAGAAGGCAAACACAATTCATCAGACGCATCAGCTTAGTGAGGATTGAGCGTAAACAAACGGACATTACGCCACATCACGTGGATCGAGGAACAAGATCAAATTCTCAGATACCCCACATTTTTAATTTCAACGCTCATTTTAGTTTGAACTCTTCGGATAGCGCAACCTGCGGGATTTTCAAGTAAAGTGCGAGACAGTATGATAGTATAAGTTATCGAACATCTTTCGCTTAGAATATGATTCGTAGGTCCCACCGCGTCGTGCAAACCGTTTGAC
This sequence comes from Ceratobasidium papillatum, assembly GCA_037042815.1. NCBI lineage: Eukaryota > Fungi > Basidiomycota > Agaricomycetes > Cantharellales > Ceratobasidiaceae > Ceratobasidium > Ceratobasidium papillatum. The sequence continues at coordinate 29,794 of JAYRCO010000062.1, forward strand.
GATGGATCAAGTCCTTAGGAGTTCGAGATGAGTAAGACATTTCAAGTTTCTTTGATTGAGCATTGGAAGTTTCTGACAGATAGAATACAGTAGCATCTATGGACACTCATCAAGCTTTCTCGAACGCCCACGCTTGCCTCTCAGGGAAGCTGAGAAGCGCGACCTGTTGAGGAAGAGTGTTCAGCTCGTATTTAGTTTTATCTGGTTCTCGGCTTACCCAAGGAGGGTATATACGCTCCAAAGCGGGGCCGACGTGGTACTGTTTGTCTTCCGCAGCCGAGATACTACGGAGACCACCTTGGATTTAACGTCACATTGAACACAGTATAAACATTCAACATACGTATATTTATCTTGTTCGTATTCGTGCTTTGTGATCTTGAAGTACTGAGGCTTATCGCCAGTAACGAGCTTGTTGTTCATATGAAGTTCGTCCACCCAAGTGAGGTATTTTTTAGATTTCTCGAACTGAAGGGAGTAGGCGCCTTTTTCGGACTTGTATGTTGCCTTGACCTATTGATCAAAAAAACATAAGTACGCAAGATACAATGCCAATCAACTGAAACCTGACCTTATCAGCATCGTCGCCAAGCGCACCGGACGGTAGCAGGCTAAGATAGCGACCCTCGCCTGTGTCAGTGATACCGCCTCCTCCAAACGGAAGTGAGATGGTGTAGACACCGTCGGGGACTGGGTTAGCCATGATGAAGTGGAAGTAGTGTGTGGAAGTGATGATAGAGAGGGAGACACGGATACAGTTTATATACCCCTTGTGCAGCAAACCTAACCGTCGAGGACGTTGTAACAAACGGAAAGAGACACTGCGCCGAATGACACGATCGCCCCAATCTCCACCATCGGACGGCGCAAGCCTCGTGGGGTGACGCACGTTCAATCATTTACGTGTCTAATTGTATACGATGGCCGACCTCGAACCCTATCGATGCAATTTAATCTACCTCGATTGGGAGGCGAATAATCAGACCGCAACGACACTTGCCGGTTTGGTGCAATTGCGTGATGCCCATGTAGTGGAAGAGCGAATGGCATCGTTCCAGCAGACAAGTGACCGATCGTGTATCAGGACCATGAAGTCATATCCTTCCGTCTGGTGTTTCTGGACTCGCCTCGAACAGACATCGTCAAGGGATGCCCCCAAAATCAATGACAGGCCACAGGGTCATTCTGGCCGCCTGACCTCGGAACAATAAACCCTCGAAATACATGCGTAGTTTTTACTCTATCAAGCGTCATGCACGTGAAATTGACCATCGACCCAGTCATTGAGCCAGAAGACACAACTCAATTCGTCCTGATAATCTTTGGCTACATTGTTGGTACGCAAAATATGTGATGACGTTGCTAATCGACGGTCAAACCTGCTCGTGGCAACGAATCTCTCGGTATTTTGGTCAAACATTCATCGGAAAGTAGACCCGTACGACAGGAGCATCGGCCTAGGACATCCATAAGGAACTTTGATTGTTCATACACATAATGTGCGTATGCCTCGAGCAGAAGCTCATGGCATCGGCTTGGTTATCATCGACTATTACAGCACAAAGGATTATTCTAGACGGTACAATACTTAGCAGAACGAGATCATACATCGTGGTGGGTAAGATTAGTTCCGCCGTTTAATTTGAGTACAAAGGAAGATCAGAAGCAGAGAAGTACCCTCTTAGAGAACAAAGCGAAAGGAAGGGTGGTTTGATGATATCAAGAACGACGAACCATCCACCCGAATAAACTCGAATGGTTTACCTTGCGCATGGCCGCCCACAGAGCCAGCAGGGCGAAATCAATAACTCGAATGCTCATTTCAGGTCTCCATTTCAGATTTACTCAAATAGATTCCAGGTCTATCGCGAATTCTAGTAGTCGAAGTAAGGAAGTTGGGACACTCCCTAATCCAAACGTCGAGTCGAATAGTTGCGCCGTGGTGCATAGGTGCCTGGAGACAAGAGATATCCAGAAGTCTGATCTTGTTACGCGGAGTTCAGCGATCCAAACGGCGGGTGGTGTGTAGATGATATCTCCCTCCTGGTAAGTGTTCATGGAAGAAATCAAAATCAAAACGTCAAGCCAGGTAGACCAAGTCCTGAACCCATATATCCAGTTTTGCCGCGATGAATGGTCTGATCCTCAAGTGTTCACACAAACCTAAGTATATTCAAAATCTAAATTCATGGTGTGGTTCCCGCGAGCTAGGACCTATTGGTCAGAACGCTCGCAATAAAGACACCGCCCACAGCATGGTCCAAAGAGACTAGTAACGAGAAGAGTCAACAAGTTATCATAATCAAGCTCAAATTAGATCGAAGCGGAAAAGCTAGTTCCAGCTGGGTCCGAGTGTAATAAGTTCAGCCGTGTTCGTTGCATGAAAACTAGGGCCAAAGTTAATCCATTCTTAGCTTTCGCATGGAACTAGTCCATAGCGTTTACGCATCACGCTGGTTGCAGATCCTAGGGCCAGTGAATCCATCTTTTGGTATGTTATAGTCTAATGGAGAAATTTTCGAGCGGAACGAGGACCAGCGGACGAATGCTTTATCCATGGATTGGACAGAACTTTGGCGAAACTTCTGCGTCGTTATGACTAGCATGAGAGTTTATATGCTTTTGTTGTTGCTCGAAGTCGTGGGTACGAGAAGATGATGGTCGGAGAGAAAACAACCGGGGATGGATTCATACACGTGACATATTTGTTGCGAATTCGGAAATGGGTTTCCTGATGAGCGCTGGCTCCAAAATTTATCCAAAATTTGCGTCAGTAAACGGTGCATATCTCAACGACGGAAGGGGCATACAGGGCGAGAGTTGTAAAGCTAAGGGAGAGTGAAAATAGTATACAAAACTGGCTTGCGCCAAAATTTCTTTGTGTTCTCTTGTTGCGGCCTTGCCATCTATCCGCAGTTATCACCTGATGTTCGCTGGATTTGGTCAACTACTTCGAGAATAGATAAGATTCGAAGATCAAAATCTCATCAGTGATAGCCACTCATGCGCATTAAACTTCACTCTCTTACAACGATCGCCACCAGTGCAAGCAGCCCCTGGGTCAGCAGGGGCACACATTAGAGCCAATTTTCACTAGGGCAACCCAGAGCGTACGCGTGTTTCCGTGAGATATCTGAGATGCGACACACTAACTTGGTGTTTATGTTTGCAACTTATCGTTGGCCATTAACATATCAATGCAGACCACTGGGTTTAACACTTGCTGGCGATGGAAACACTGACCGAGCCTTTGGGCGCCAAAGGTTGGGTATATTCACTTGCGATCTCTCCGGACGGTAATTTTGTCGGAGCAGCGGTTGGAAAAACAATCGTGATATGGGACATACACAACGGAAACATCGTGCTTGGTCCCCTCAAAGGCTCTAACAAATCGGTCCGCGCTGTTGAGTTTTCGCCTGATGGGCGCACACTGGCTTCTGGCTGGGAGGATGCCGATACACGCATGTGGGATACAGAAACAGGCGGCCAGACGCTTGCTCCTTTACGTGGACACACTAGCTCAGTTGACTCGATAAAGTTCTCACATGGCGGACGTCTCCTAATATCCGGGTCTTCCGATACAACTAGCCGTCTGTGGGACGCACGTACCGGTCAGCGTATAGGCGAACCAATCCAAGCACACAGCATTGTGCGATCGGTGACTATATCAACTGATGGCTCAAGGATTTTTGGTGCGCTCTACGACAATACCATCAAGGCATTTGACGTGTCTACTGGTGCACTGCTATTTGAATGTGTCGGCCATACCGATTGGGTCAGGACAGTAGTGCTCTCGCCAGATGGTCGCCGTATTGCTTCGGCGTCTGGTGACGCTACCGTTCGCATCTGGGATGGGCTAACAGGTCATGCCATAGGCAACCCTCTAGAGGGACACACTGAACTTGTTACATCGGTGGCATTCACGCCTAATGGCAGGTCCATTGCATCTGGGTCATATGACCAGACGATACGAATATGGGATGCTGAAACTGGCGCTATACAAATGGGTCCATTATCGGGTCATGGTGATCGGATCCAAACAGTGATATTTACTCCTGACGGTAGACATTTACTATCTGGATCTGAAGATCGCACCATCAGACTCTGGGATGTACATTGCCTTGGTACAGAAGACAGCAACTCTGGCAGACCTTCATCAACGGAGATGGAAACAATGGAGGCGGATATCACCAGTACAACAGTCAGTAACCGTTCTCTGCTGTGACCGCAACCCTATACATGGCTCATCTAAAATGGCACTCTTGCAGACGGCCGAAGAGATTGTGTCGCTCTTAGGTACCCGAGGATGCAAGGATCTGACCGAGCAGCTCGATATAGCCTCCTGCGGCTATCGCCCTTTCGCCTCTGGTGGCATTGGCGATATTTTTCGATGCAAAATGACGAATGGCATCGAGGTTGCTGTTAAGACAGTACGGCTGTATGCAGGCTCAAACGAGCAAAACCAAAAACATCTGAAGGCTAGTGCGTTATTATACCTAGTAGGTATGATGCTTACTATATAGTAGCATACTGCGCGTGAGATATACGCATGGTCAAAGTGCCTACACCTCAACGTACAACCGTTGCTCGGTTTGGCTATGTTTCGAGAGCAACTTGCAATGATATCATTATGGGAGTCAAACGGAAGTTTACCACGATATCTCGAGCAACACGCAGATGTGGACCGGTGTGTCATGGTACGCAGAATTAATTCTGATTAATGCATAGGTATCTAATATGATTTCACGGCAAACAGAGCATGCTGATAGCACAAGGTCTCGCATATTTGCATACATCTGGGGTGGTTAGCGATTTTTCATATGTAATGCTGCATATTCTACTTGCGGATGTACTGATTACACTATATGATAGATACATGGCGATCTCAAAGGCGTACGTATATTCGTCATTAATTAAATCGCGTTGAGGCTGAAAAGATATTGCAGGCAAATGTTCTTGTATCTCATGAGGGCGTTCCTCAGCTCGTTGATTTTGGCAATGCCGTATTGGAGGAGTACACGCTCCAATTCACACAAACATCAACCAAAGAAGCTCTTTCGTCACGTTGGGCGGTAATACCTGATTATACACAGAAATAAGTAGCGCTGCTTCGGCTGACGTTTTGGCATGCACAGGCTCCCGAGCTTTTTGAAGGTGCATCTTGCAGTACCGCAGCAGACGTATATGCGCTAGGAATGGTAAGTTTCGGCTTGCGCATATTTGATGCTTTCTAATACAACATTTATGTTAGACGATCCTGGTATGATTCCAGCCTACGGTAATTTTTAGGCGGCTGATGTATGCTTTACGGTAGGAAACAGTCACTGGTAGTGTACCATGGATAGGAATCAGCGAACGCGCAATCATGTTTTCTGTCATGTTCAACAAGGCTTTTCCTGATCGTCCCGAGCAATATATTCCAACAGACTCAGAGCAAGGAGATATGCTATGGTCGCTACTCAAAAAATGCTGGGAACCCGAGCCTTTGATGCGGCTGAGCGCATCGGAGGCGAAAGGAGTCGTGAGTCAGCTTGTTGTAGATATCGTTTAAGAGACCCACAGCTCACGGATGTAGATGAATGGAATTACCCCAGTTGGGCTGAAGCGCAGATGATTTCATCGTGACCAGCTGACTAATACTATCCTACTCAATACACACGGTCAGTCTGGATACTTGCTGTTGCTGAAGGTTAATGAATGACAGTAAAAATGTGTCGTTCCGGGACGAATGGAAGAGATTAGAGTTTTGATTGTTGACTGTTGACTCGTACCAAGGGGGGAAGGTAGAAGTGTCAACTTAGCCTTTGGTCGTGTTCGTATGGAGACAATGAGAAGGGGATAAGAGTGTACAAAGTAAAACGGGTGGAGTAAAGGCCAAGTAAAAGGAAGAGCGCTCAAGAGCGTATGTCAGGAATCGAGGGCCGAAGGAAAACCGGGGTACCAGAGACGCGAGGAGTGGCTCGCGGGTCAGGTGGCCAATCCTAACTTGGAGTCGAATCAGGGTGGTGGGCGAGAGTGAGAAATGTATTCAAACCAACTAGAAAACCAGCACACGACAAGTGATGGTAGAAGAAACGAGTCGCAAAGGAAAACGTAAGGACCATGTGATACGCACTCCCTGCGGCTAAGTCCGACCTGTAGACCTTCGCGTGCTGTGGGCCATACCCTTCAGTTTATTGTTTTGTGTGACTCCAGTGCATGAACCTGTCCCTAGGAAGCTCGACCGTTTTCTCCAATTGCATGCGAAGCTAGGGGTTAGCGATACTCAGTTCAATCATATTGCGTTTAGCCGATAGCATGCATTCACTAAATTTAGTAAATAGTCACACCGACCATCACATATTAGAATTGATCCAACTGTTCCAGAACCACCAGATCATTGCACAATCCTGGTGGTTTTGCCTGGCACACAACACAAGCTACGATAATTTCTTTTTTGAGATATAGATGTGGTTCTGAGGATAAGGGTGTGTGCTAAGGGTAGCTTTCTTTCGTGTATTCCAAGATTGGACCCCACTTGTGGCCAGTCATTCGTGTCCTGAATGTGTGGTAGGCCCAACAATATCAGTTGTTGGCCGAATCTCTACGTGGATGGTGATGTAATAGTTGGGCTGGATTACACCCGTGCAGCTCCGAGGACTGTATTGATGAAGAATGTATGGCCTTTCACTTTCAAGTATCAATATTCAATCACGGGCTTTCTCGCATTATCCAGAAATATTCGTCTAAAAGTGCCAGAGCTGTACTTGTGCGGCGCTTGCTGCCCGAGAACAGCACAACCCACAACCGACCAATCCGATAGGGATTTTCATCGCTGAAAGTGTCCAAAACTGGGATTGCAGCCTCTTAGGTTATCTTGGCTGGTGTCCACGCAGTTCACCCACAGTCTGAGATAATTGGGCCGTGAAGATGCGCTAGATGCTAAGATATCTCAATATGCAATGTTTCCGAGGGCTACAGAGCTCACGGAAGAAAACCGCAGCTAGAAGTAGGCCACACCTAGTAGCGTAGGAATAAATCAAAGCAGGCCTCTAAGACGCAGAGCCAATCGCTTCAGGTAGCTCCATTGTGTGACTGTCCTATCTCTGCTATGCTTCCTATTTCGCATCGCTAGGGGCGAAGAAAGCGCCCCCTCCCCCCATTAGAACCGACTAAGTTCCACGATGGCATGAATTACGACTAGCACGTGTAGTGCCATTCATGCGACCTTGTTTTACATATACGTTGACTTTTGATTGAGACTCGCAGGGTGCTAAGCACTGGCACCTTTGTCCTAACTAACCTTATGACAATAGTGGGTTGAGCCGAACTAGGCAGTGCTACGGCTGTGTTGTACAGCCGGCGGTTTCGGGGTTGCGTGAAATTGTGACTGCATTGACGCATGGCGATGCACCCAGCAATATATAATTCCACTCGCCGAACCCTGCTCTTAATCTACCCTTAGAAATGTCGAGTGACGATCTCACACTGGTCGGACAGGACCCTAAAACCATCCTTGTGATATTCCGAGAAGATCGGTGTAAGCATATTTCTCATACCAAACGTCTTAGCTCACTAGGATTGACTCAACCGTTCAGCGTGGTTGACTCGGTGGTGTGAGTGATCTTGCGTCTTTTTTCACCATATGCCACGTAGACCCACAATTATCATACTCAAAGATACATGGGTACAACTTGATTACCCAAAGAGGCAAGTTGTGAAGGACATAACTCTTGAGATAGACGAGACCGACAATCCGAGTAAGGCATGTAAGTGAGCACACGTCCCGCGCGCCGTTTCATCTATCATTAATAATTACTGTAGTACTTGCATCGCAAGCTCCGGTCCAGAAAGCCTTTCGTTTTGTCATAAATGCGCACAACAACGGAGATATAGTATGGTGAGTTTTAAATTTGACAAGGCCGATATATCAGCTAATGCCTACAGAAGCATTTTCGGGTTCGGAGAGCGGGGAAGTTCTGCCTCGTTCCAACTAGCGCATATGCTTGTACGTGATCTTGAAGCCAGACAAAAAAGATCAAGTTCATAATGATTTTTTTTTCCTAGCATTCAGATCTAGCCGCCGATTTTTGCCATTCCCCTGGGACGAAAAAAGGAGTTTCGTCGATGGAGGAATCTAGTATCGTCCAGTGTGTTTGGTCTCATATTTCCAAAGGGTTAGTAGGCTGATTGGTTCCCTAAATAGATGCGTAGCGGTCAACTGTAAGTGAATGCATGTAGCATATCTAATCTAAACGGTTTCACGGGCACACGCATTCAGATTATCGAAACATGGAAGCGCCTCTGAATTTGCTGAGGAGCACGATTTCAAGGTAATTTTTGAAGATCTTGCAACCGATCTGATAAGCTGACGACTCTTACCCACCGCTAGACTTCCGGACTCTGTGGATCGAGTGATATGTACAAATGAAGATGACTGTAACGTGTTCGCCTGTTCAGCCCTCCGTGGACAAGGCGGTTGTCTACAAGCTAAAGAAGTACGTTTCAAAGATTTGTCGCCATTAGGTACCAGCCGAATATTTTATTTTATTTAGATATGGCGATTCGACTGTGCTCCTGCTTGGAGAACCAACCGGCACTGGCTGATTGTGAGGTTGGCTTTGCTCACTGATGTGATCTAGATGCTGATAGGTTGATATTCAGAAACAGACCACTGATTTAGTTCGTTACTCTCCGGAGCACGTGAAAAACTGGTTCGATACACAGCCAAAGGTAGCGATGAAACTAGAGAGACCTATGGACCTCGAAGGAGCGCTTAAGCGGCGCTCCCAGTGCGACACACTAGTATTCGATACACATCGGATCCATGATGATCACATTATTAACATTTTGGAAGACGACGAATTTGATCTCCGATACCAAGTTTGGACACTATGAGTGGGCAAATTTACTACGCATTTAATCACCATCACTCTTGAAATCATGTATCCCCTTTCCCTCTCAGGATTATTTGTATCTTTTAGGACGCTTGGCGGCTATTATTTTCTCTCGCGACTGTGTTGTATTAGGTAGACACTCTCGTTAGTAACGCATTATTTGATACATTGGTTAGCTTAGGACATTACATTTTAGATGACACTCATAGAAAGTAATGAATAAAGACGTGACTTCAACTATTCATATCTAGTCGGTCGAGACCAAATTTCGTAGAATACACCACTATACTCAATGAGATTGATGCTAAGACATGTCCATCATTTCTTGATAACTAAACAGCCTGAGAATCCAATGCAGTCAAAGCCTGAACCCAAACGCGTCGCATTGCTTCTTGTATCTCTAACGGGTCTTGAAATATACCGACAGTCCTCACAAACTGGCAATGTTCGCGGATCCTGCCCTGTATGCATCCCTGGAGCTGCGAGTTTGTCATTACTGACCTAAAATGGAGTAAATTCGCGAATTTAGACCCGACCTACGTGAGAAAGGTTTAGTAAGCACTATCCATGAGTTTTTATAACACGACCTACTTCGATCTTAAGAACTTCGGGTAGAGAGTCGGGTAAATTCTTCTCGACGTAATCAGACACTCCGTCGCTTATCAAAGGTACATAATCTTCGTTCGCTTTGCAAGCTTCCCTCCATGCCGTAATCCAAGCCTCTTTGGCACGTGAAGAAATACTAGCCTGATCAGATGTGCTGGTGGAATTGCCTGACTGGCCGCGCCCGTTGGACGTCTGTTTGTCCCAACTCTCCGACCATGCAGTGTCCCAAGCCTTTTCCCAGCTCGGTGGACCAGTATCTCCTACTTGTGCCGGGGCATCAGAGTCAGCTGCAGAGCTTGCTGCTTTCCAAACTGCCTCCTCCGTTGCTTTACACTGATCTTCCCATAGCTGGCCGCCGTTCTGGGAAGCCAGAATGGTTCGCCACATTGTCTCTATCACAGCCTCCATCGCCGCGTCTCGCGCAGCTTGTCCAGCATGGTTACGGGCAGCCTCCGATGCAGCTTTCTTCGCGGAGTCTTCGGAGATTTGGCGCATGGACGCGTCGACAGTGGTTTGAAGGATAAGTTGGCCTAGAGACTTTTGGATATCGGCACGTGTGCTGAAGAGTGCTTTACGGAGGGTACTGATAAGATAAGACATGCCAACGAAAGGGGCAGCATCGGTATTTGGGGGCGGTGGCACCTCGGTGTTGCGACCAAGAAACGCACGAGCGCTCCCCTTGATTCCAGTAGACCTCGAGTCTCCAGAGCTTAGTTTATTGATTGTCGACCTGACCAGTTCCTCCCATTGGGTTGTATCTCTCCCAAGCACCGCCCAGTCTGCTGTTCGGCGAGCCGTGGCGGTAACAATCACCCATGAGAGGAAATAACAATTGTACTTGGTGAGAGTGTACGCGCGGGTTGTGTCATCTTTCTGTACGCCGTAGCAAATGCCCAGAATAGTAAGAAGATCCTGACCGCCAGGAAAGTGAATTTGTAGAACCAGATGTGACTTTTTGTCGATCTCGTTCCATGCTGCTTCCTGTTTTGAATTAATAACGTGTGCGGTATCTTCGGCCTCCATACCCTCGAACGTGAACGCATTTGCACGAGTGTCTACATCGCCTCGACGGTCGAAGCGGCAGCGCGTGCCATTGTCGAGAGTTACTACAATGTATTCATGGAAGAACGGCCGCTCTTGCTCTTTCCGGTACTCCATGCAGGTAAACCTAGTCGATGGCTGACTCTTGTACCATTCTTCAGTAGGGCCAGTTCTCCACCCGTTTGGGTAGCCGATTTTATGAGGATCTTGATTACGGAAATTGAGAACCGAGCCCGAAATTTTGTTTCCTACGGCAAGCAGCTTGACAGTAGAGCCAGCAAGTGAGCCGCCTTTCGGAACAAATGACATCGCTTCAGGTTTGGGTAGAGGGGAGAAGGTAGAGGGTAGGGTAATGGTCGATATCAAATGAGTGCTTAGGCTGTGCAACACAAGCGCCCCCTTTATACGCTCATCAGTGTGACATTCCCAGTAGAGCCCACCGGGAAGCCCCGCGTGCTAGGTTTGAGGGCGTGTAAATGCGTGGCACGCAGGCTGTTCCTGGACTCGTGTTAACCGAATGCTGGTGCAACGCGAAGTCAACGAGACAAAGGTTCAGCAGACCGCATGTAACCACGACAGCAGGCGTAAAGGAGCTGCCCACTGTTCCCCTGCCCTTCTTGTCTATCAGTGAGCTGTCTTCTCATGTGAGCCTATCTCTGGACCTGAAGTTCTAAATCAAGAAGACAGCACATCAGTCCGGGAGGCAAGCAAGCCTCCACACGATTCCTGCGAAAGAGTCACGTGATATAGCTGCTCTTGCGGGTGGGATTCAGATTATCACAAGATTTTGTGTGGTACTATTAAAATCGTGAAGAGGAGTCTAGAAGGATTTTTTTTGTGAACAAACAAAGTATTTCGGCTCAAGCCGGCTGTATCGCTCTCTCAAATGCTTTAAAACATTTGATCACGCATACACCTCAGTGGGCGACGATTGAAGGTAATTCTGTGTCTTAGCGATGGACTAGCACGATGATTTTTGTGACCTCGCTAGATTTGTATTTCACTGTGCTGATGCCTCATACATTACTGGGAGGCTAAGGTGAGTGGCCACTACCCTGATCCGCCTGGAGGTTTACAACTAAACATCAACATCATGAAGTAACAGACTATAAAAGTATGATACATAACATACTATTACACTGGTATCGTAGTCGTGACTCTCAGCTTTTGACGGAGCAGCTTGAAAGCAATCCAGGACGTTAGGTTCCCCACGGGGTAAGACAGTCACGTGAAGTAAACAAAACACTCCTAGCCCGCCCGCCACGATCAAGAACGCGTCTTATCCCTTTACCTCAATCATGTCGGATAACGAAGCTTCATCGAAGAAAACAGGATACAGACTGGAGTATTCCTCAAGCAATCGCGCTAAGTGCAACGGTATGCCAGTTCAAGACAACAATAAGTTGTTTGCTTATCTGAACACGAACAGGCCCAAAGCCATGCGCTGGTACCCCAATCTCTAAGGGGGAGCTGCGAATGGGCACTCTGGTCAGCATGAACGGCAACAATAGCTTGTATGTTTTATGAACTAGAACTGTCCTGCCTCTCGTGCTAATGTAGTTGGTTTGCTGGCAGCAAATGGCGTCACTGGGGCTGCGTAACCGATCGTCTTTTGTCAGGCTTCAAGAACCAATTTGAGGATGTTGAAGAACTCGATGGATTCGACGAACTTCAGGACGAGGATAAAGACCGTGTTCGGACTGCTTGGACGGTGAGTTCATGCTCTCTGTATGTGACGATGCACCTCTGACAGTATCACAACAGGAGGGCCACGTTGCAGACGAGGATATTCCTGATTCAGCTCGGAAGAACGATGATGAGGGAGATAAGCCAAAGAAGAAAACAGCAGGCAAGCGTAAAAAGGTTCGTGCTTGTTCAGTGTTGTTCTATCGTGTTCTAACGTCCATGATTTTGCCTTTCGTTCTGCGCGACTTGCATTTTACTACTTGGAATTCATCTATCCATCATCGACGATCTTCATTTCATTTGCCCGGTTGGACGCCGATCGCCAATCTGTCGACCATAATGAGCAGGACGAAGAAAACGCAGAGGAGGGCGATGAGGAGAAGCCTAAGAAGAAGCGAGCCCCGGCAAAGAGCAAGGTAAGTGGTATCTCCGTCTTTTACCCGTCAACATCTCTCGTTTGGAATGTGATTGGTTGGACACAAACTGTTGATGCTTGCGCCAATCAATTGGCGCTCGCACTTCGTGATGATTGCAGTACTGTCATCTTCAAACCTTGTGATTGTCACAATCGTTCATCACTCATGTTTTCTCATGATAGGCTGCTGCTACAGAAGCTGAAGGTGACCAGGAGAAAAAGCCAACGAGGAAGAGGGCACCTCCGAAGAAGAAGGTTCGACGTCGATATCCATCTTCTAAAACCTGTACTGATCACAGCGCTCCACCGCCTATCCCCGCTCCCCCCTTTACACTCTCCATAATAATTATTCTACGCCATTCTCCCATGCATTATGTGTCCAGCAGGATGAACCAGCTGAAGGGGATGACACCGAAGAGCAGCCAAAGAAGAAACGTGCTCCAGCTAAAAAGGTGCGCTCACTGCCAATCTCAGCTCACTGTGGGAGCTTGCCCATCGTCGGAGATCATGCCAGCATAGCTTTAGCCGATTATTTGGCCGGTTTCACATTTTGATTCCAATTCCTTCTCAGCTTTAACACACGTCTTCCGTTTATGCGTGATTTTCTGACGCGTTTTTTAGGCTGGAAGTACAGCGAAGTCAGGAAAGAAAGCCGTTGCCAAAAAGGGAAAAGCTAAGGTCGGTCTCAGTTATGATTCCTTTGTTCCTGTTCTTCTCCGGGGCCGGAATTTCCCTATTCCCGATTTCTTGTAATGACTCTCTCATCTGAACATTTGGGGCTTCGATTCGATCTACTTAAACGTGTCGTCTCTCCGTTCAAGATCATAACTTTCACCCCCCATAACCGCTCTTCGAACTATACTAACGCCCCATGTTTCGCACAGACCGATGACGAAGAGGAATCCGGCGAGGAAATTGCTCTTCCCAATGATGACGAGATCTCCGGCACCGACGAAGAGCCCGAGCCAGAGAAACCTGCCAAGGCGAAGGCCACCGCGAAGAAAGCTACGACTGCCAAGACAAAAGCCTCTAAAGATGACGACGACGAGAAACCCAAGGCCAAGCGTGCCCCTGCCAAAGGCAAGGCAGCAACGACGGCCAAAGGCAAGGGACGAGGCAAGAAAGTTGAGACGGAGGAGGACGAGGGCGAGGAGATTGAGCTTCCAAAGGACGATGATATTAGTGGTACAGATGACGAGCCAGAGGTAAGCGCTCGGTCTTTCATTTACCCCTTTCTTTCGTCATTTTCGATTTCCTCTAATGGTCGATCTCGTCACCGGAGTTTGGATTTCCCGTACCGATCCTTCACTGGATCTTCGGTTATCGTCACATCGAAAACAGGGGCTACAACTTTATGTTTCAATCGGGATGGCGCCCCTTCGACAACTCCGTTCTGGAAACGCCAGTAGCCACTCGAAATAATGCCTTTTCCGGCAATTCGAACTTCCTTTACCGGGCGGGTGTTCGACCCGTTTGTGTGCGCGTTGAACGTTGGACATTTCATGACGTCGTGACTACATTCTTTCGGCCATCGTGGCACAACGGAGGCCGATCTTCATTATCGCTGTCACAAACGTCCAACCAGCATTGAGTCGGATCGGCGTTGTGCTCGTACCTGGGCGCTATTCTAATATAGATTGGACTAAAATCTTGACTGCTGCGACACTCGGTCCCAATACACTTCGATCTCTCCTATCATTTTTCTGGATCGCCAACCGCCTGGAGTTCAACTGCGTTTTCACCCTTCACATCTTCCTTTAACCCCTATATATATTACAACGTGTTTACTCCTTGCTGACCTGTGCCTCGCTTTTTTGCTTGCAGGTTGTAGCTCCGAAATCCAAGTCGAAGCCTGCCGCCAAGAAATCTACCAAATCTAAAGTCGACCCCGAGGCGCCAACAAATGCCGAAGCACCTTCCTCTCCCGATCCTAAACCCACGTCGAAGAAGGTTTCGAAGGCCAAGGCTGCCGTGGACGAGGACGCAGAAGAGTTGGACGAACCAGATGTCATTCCTGCGTCCAAAGCCAAGAGGGCTAAGGCAACTGCACAGGCCGCGGCTGCAGAGGCGCAAGCTGACGCACCAGCCTCAAAGGGCCGGACCGCTAAAAGCAAAACATCAGCTGCGGCTGCGGACACCAGCGGCGGTGAGGCCGAAGCCCCGGTTAGCAAGGCACGCAAGCCGCGCGGGAAGAAGGAAGAACCCGCTCCAGCTACCGAAGATGAAGGCGAGGCTGTGGACCAGGAACCTGCTGTGGAGACCAAAGCTAAGAAGGCTCCGGCATCGAGAGCGAGAGGAAAGAAGACCGTTGCTGCTGAGGAGGATAAGATGGAGGTGGACGAGCTGGCTGAAGACGACAAAGACGCTTCGGAGTCCTCCAAGCGTAAACCTGCGAGTCGAGCCAAACCTGCTAGCAAGAAAACAACAAAACCCGCTAGTGTAGCCAAAGGCGCCAAGTCAGTTTACTCTTATCATGTTGTGTGTATGCGTTCTGATTTGCATATTGATACCGTGGATTTGTGAACAGGACGAACTCCCGTCCTGCCTCAAGGGCCGCCGCAGCGATCCCGGAAGATGATGAAGCTTCGGATTAGGACTATAGACGTAGAATTGGTTGATGGCGCGTTAGGATTGCCACAAGTTTATCAGAGCAATTGCCGGTCGGCGGATAGCTGGATTCTGCTTTGCCCAGTAACATGTAATGTACGAGCTTTTGGTGATTCCAACGTGTATCGAGGGCAGTCAAACACATGGATTTGCAACGAAACTACGCCCTGACCACATATTTGGGTTTGGCTTGAGTCTGGTGCGGCGCTTCGATTATCGCGAGCGCCGGAATGATGGGCAACCTTCAAGGTTAAAAGTTGCTATGTGTGCCTCCTTCCTTTATTCACATAACTGTTCCCCTATCCCACAAGCTACCTGTCCCAACATTCATGGTTGCCGCAGTTCCATTTCCTAACAACCTCTCAGAGCGTTTGCCTAATGCGACTCAACGCTACGATGACCACATTACGTAAGTTCCGTTTGGCTTATTGCGAATCGAGCTGAGTTTTTCAAGTGTTACTGCTCAGGCTACCACCGTCATTTCTGGCCGGGTAGGCGCTGAACTGTAGGTAAAAAATGTGATGGGCAAGTAAAATACAAATTGATCTTCATCCCTTCAGTGCCAATCAAGATCGAGCCACAACAGAGGTTCCGCAAGACTGGACGAAATGCGTTAACCCAGCAGAGGGGTCCGTTGATATGTTTCGACTAGAAAGCCTAAAACTCACACCTAGTTCACAGCCGAGTGTACTTTCGCAACAGTGCACTGCATCTGGTAACAGAAGCATTTATTCAGACGTCGTGGGTCCTGGAGCGTATCATGCACTGGTATCAAGCAATCGCCGTGCTTCTTGAGCATATGGATGTTGATTTTGAGCTATTCTTGGACGTCGACGAGACACGAGGAAACGGGATGGGGGCGTGCAGATACTACCTCGTGGACTATAGCGCTCAATCCGTGTTTTGGCTTCGCAATGTTTCAACCACAACCCTTGGTCTTCCAAACATACGAAACTCAGACCACTTAAGTAAGAATATCCCTACATTGCCTACAATCATTCACTCTTACAACGTGACCCTCATAAGAACATCTATTGGAGGAACAATTTTGGATTCACATGGAATACATGCCCCGAACTGATTTAGATTTAGTAACTACAGCTAACCAACTGATTGCTTCACTAGCAACTCTTACAATTGGTAGGCGGTACACAAAGAGGAATTATATGAGCTGATTCGTTCGAGTAGATGCTTCAACATCTGCTGGATCAATCTCACCTTTCTCACCAGAAGAATCCAAATCTTACTCTCAAGAAATCAGGCGGGTTTTAGATACCAAAATTCCCGTGGATATTAATTGGTGCACAGGTAAGCACATTTCACGTGGATACGCAGCTCATCGAAGCCTGAACGATTATTCTAGCAAGAGTCATGAGTCTTCTTAGTGAGTTAGGGACTTAATTATATATTATATAGCTAATAAAGGTCCAAAGCTCAAAGTCGCACAGTAAACTTGCATGGGGAGCCGGGAGCGCGCACAGATCGTGCTATGGTGGTTAACGGACAGCATCCACCTCTTACGAGTTCTGGCTTCAGGGTTGCATCTTTTGGGCTTTTTTCAGCTCCAGCTGAATATTTGCGAAGATGGAATAGTATATGGATAGATAGGGTAGTGTACACTCGGGAATGGAGGAGACTAGTTAAAGAGATTACGGAAGAATGGCTTTTCTCTGCTCAAATGGTGAGGCTATATAACATTCAGGTACATGGGGCTAAGTGACATCTAAACAGAGCGGACTTTTTGCAATGTATGCACACGCTCATCGATGTAGTTTGACTCGAATACTAAATAATTGTAGTGCCGGGGTAGGGCTCCACACGGTAGCTGACTCGACCGCAGCTAGGTCATTGGCGATACTCGCAACAACTCTAGCGATCCCAAACAGTGCCTATAGCGTAATATTGGTTATGCATTATCGAGGGCTAGGGCATCATGCCGCCGATGGAGTGAGCGGTTGATTGGTGTTATGTGTGTCTGACCTAACGATCAGTTTACAGGCCGCATTCATCCAAAAACATGAATCGTCCATCACCGGACTTCAGACCTTGGCACTTGTATGCAGCATCCCTGGGGCCATGGTAGTCTGGTGTTCAATCCTGCTTTCACTTGCAGCGGCATGGATAATTCTGCTAGAAGCACATTCGTTGATTTATATTCCATTCCTTCCCGACATGCAACAAGTAACGATTCTATTTTTGTTGGCTGGAACATACTTGTATGGACGAGGAGATATACCATTTCGGCTCGGGCCACGCTAAAGTTGTATTAAAGAAGACTAGTCCACAGTCAAAGTACGTAGCTATTCAGTTTGAAGGTTTTTCTAACCCCATCTCTTTCCCTAGGCTGTTACAATCCCAATCAAGCCTTTGGTTCATTTAATGGACATGATGATAGTAGAGGCAAGTAGTATCGCTAGGCAACAAGAACACCTTCAAAAAATAACGCCGTCTGTTGACATTCTTTTTAGCTGGTGGCCTTATGCGCATTCTCTTCCGCTTGAAAGCAAACTGATTTCATGACTTTCATCATGATGAAATTTAATGGACAAACACTCGTTTTCTAGTTCAATTATTCACATGGAATATTCAAATAAGTAGCTATATACTAATGTTTCATAAGGAATCTGCTAGATTAGGAAGATGGAAGTATAGTACCGCATAGTGCATATAAGGCAAAGGGCTATAGCCATGTGATATAATGGGTCATGTAGAACGAGAAGGTTGACCCCACGTTAATCGTGTGGTCCCCAATTGATAGTTTGTTGTCAGGACCTGAGCCAACTAGGTGCTTACGGGACAAAATTCAATACAGTTTCATTACGTTTTGATCTGAGTATTGTCTATTCAGCGTTGTACCGTAATGCTTACCAGATTTTATCTACTTACTCCCATTTTGATAGTATAAGTTTGGCTCACAAATCTTTAAGACAATTTCAGGAGAGAAACTACCCCCTTTGCTCGCAACATTCGAGGGTATCCTAGCTGTATAGCTTTTCGACTATATGCTTCAGATTTGACGTTGTCTTTTTCCTCCGGCCTTCAAGAGGTACTACTCCTGAAGACCCGCTAGAATATCGGAGATGTACTCCAAAGTAAACGGAGTGTCAAACTGGTCTCTCTTACGGTCAATGCTATCAATGCTCCCAAGCTATCTCTGAGACAATCTGCATTGTGGGCGGATGATGCTGACCTACTTCACAAACTAAACATGTAGTTCAGCATAGGTAGCACCATACATGCGCCAAAATGCCTCTTGCTGATACGATATCAAAAAAGCAGCATGTTCATGTGGGCCGAAGGTTATTTTCACTACCAATCAAGTCACTAAACCTCGCTCAGCATTGTAATCTCATTCAGTGCTTAATAGGTCTGCTCACCTTTGTGCGTATGGCTTCAACGAGGAACTTGTAAAGGTTTCTTGTTTTGTCTCTCAAAGCCACTCCATGGGTTTGGCGACAGCCTTGAGACAGATATGGTACTTCCTATCACGCTGTAACTAAGCGCAATCCGTCAACAAAGGATATCATACTATGCACGTGACCCGCTATCCGTACAAGATATCTATAAATAATATAGTATCTGAATAGTGCGTTTCTATACCGTCACTTCCATCCCCGTCGTACTCAATCCTTGCGCCAAACATGTCTATGTCTTCTGCTCCGTTCCTGAGAGCGTCATCCGGCAGTTCTGTCCCTTTGCTCAATCACGTCTCGACGCCAGGCGACCGTGCTACAGGACCTCAATTGCTAGATTTTACTGCAGTTCCAGAAGACGCGTTGTGCCCCACGCGCCAGTGGTATATGTCACTACCAGCTAAAACCTTCCACAAACTTCAGTACCGCAAAAACCGTGACGGTCTCAAGCACGAATTCATTCTCGTCGAGCTCAATGACGGTACATTTTGTCGGTTTGACCGTAGGGGTACGGGAGAGAAGCGTGGGGAAGTTATATTATGGGGCGGCATCGAAGCCGAAGACGTTGCTCAGGTATTTTCAAAGGATGACTCAGAATATCAAGAGGTCCAGAAGAGCAAAGTCGAGATTACTATTAATTTTCCAAAAGGTCAAGATCTGATCGTTGTGCTTGCCGCGTGTTACGGAATTTCTGTGGACGAACATGCTAGACGCTACAGCCTGACCCAGTTCAACTGCTTCTTCTTTTCCTGGACTATACTGCTTACTACAGCTCGTCACACTGTGGACTGGTCGATTCTCAGCCGGGACTCTGAGCTTTGGGACAGGTTTGTACAATCGAGCATGCAGGACCTTGTTTCCTCCCATAACCAACCGGAATCGGGTGCTGGCTTGATGCTCCACAAGACTTTAAAAGCTAAAGAGTCTAACAAAGAGGCTTTCCCATTCGTTGGCTCCGACTACCTCGTCCAAACTCTCCGAGAAGCATTGGGTAGAACACGCCCTGAAATCGCTCAAACTCTCGACGAACTAGTACTTCAGTCGACTGTAGGGAATTCTATCTGCGTACTATTAGAGAGATCACTGGGCCAGGCGGCAATAAATGCGGCAAAGCAGCACGCATATCATGCGGCGCGAGATGCAGCCCTGGAGGCCGTGGTTGAAACCATGTGGCAAACGATGTTCTCTAATCCGAATGCAGGAAGCGAATGGGAGGATGTGTCTAGAGCAGCGGAGATGAAAGTTCGAGAAGCGGCTAATCTTGCAGCCGACACCAGCATAGGGAAGGCAATCGAGGGTCAAGAGTGGGAGAACGCTTGGGATATGAGCTGGGGTGTGGCAGACACGTTTGAGCTGATATCAATCCGAGCAAAAGGGGCATGGAAGGACGCTTGGACCAAGGCTTGTTTAGCCAACAAAATTTATCTTAGAAAGATCACTGCAGCTGCTGTGGCATATATTGAAAGCAACCTTCCAGACTCAACTCCGGAGACGCTGAACGTTCAAAAGGTGAGCCATGGTTTTGCTTATTTATAAAATTAGCTAGAGTCTATCACTAAAACAATACTTCAGCCAACACTTAACTTTCTCTCATCGGACATGTCCAATAAGTCGTTACAAGTGTATATTAAAGAGCGCATACGCATACTGGTGCGAAATACAGCTACTGTAGCCGATGAAAGGGAGCTCATGGAAGGAATGTGCCGAGTATGGAAGAGCTCCCTGACACTCATCAACCAAAACTGGAGGGTGGGTTCGTCATAACACTCGTTGCTATAGCGAAGCAGAGTGCCGAATATATCAACCTGTTACTCGTAGCTTGTTATTGTGTATTGTTATCGTGGTGTCTCGCTCTAGTATCTGTCCCATTGGTCTTTGTATGCGCTCTCTCGATGAACTAATTTTGCTTAATTGATTATCACGTGATGCCTCAACTCGGCTTGTAACCAACATGAAGTATCCAGTATATGCTCATTCACATTCTCGAGAATACCAGCATAATCTCAGACAAAGAAGGAATTATCAGCAAACTTCCATATACGCAATGTCCAAAATAAAGGGAAATATACACGTCAAGCCAGTCATTACTCTGCATCATCGTCATTATCATCGTTTCTTCTCGGCCGAGGCATCCTTGAAGCTTCTTCGGCAGCGCACGCAAGATTATGCAACATCCCTGTCCAGTTATTTAGTTAATCGTGTAAAATACTAGGATATTCCAAGCAGAACTCACGTTCAAAGCTCATAACGAAAACCGTCTAATTTGCACTGGATCAGCCAGTCAAGCCTCAAAAAGTTGATAAATGAACCAACCTTTCTCGCTTCATCATTGCTCATAAACTCTTTCTTCACCCGCTCGTCCATGTTCTCTCCCTCAGCAATATCATCCAGCACCTTCAACACCCCTTCAGGCGCACCCTTCATCCCAGTCGAATTGACAAACCAGGACATGTGTTCTCGGATCGCTCGGGCGTTAGTCACAATATCTACCGCCAATGCGTCCGGGTCTGAAGTGTGATGGGAAGTGATGGAAGAGGGCTGGTGTAATTGAACATCGTGTGTATGGGCACGAGCTCGTGTTCGTCTTTGGGCTCGGATAGATTTGACGGCGCGGTCGAGAACGCCCGAGTGGATTACGGTTTTGTAGCGAGAAGAGTAGGCCTCAGTGAGTACTAATGATGTGCGCATATGTCAGTTATTCAAGCCCGGTATATGCGGAGAAACGAACGTACCCGAGATTAGAATAGTCATAGCCGCGATCCCAAATAACGCCCATCCAACGAAGAATGCTCTTCCGGCCGGAGTCTTGGGTGCGAAATCTCCATATCCAACAGTCGAGAACGTACAGAAGCCTACATACTCCCATCAATCAACCATATCCTAGAACCAAGAAACTGACTCACAAAAGAATAACGATTCCCCAAACCGCCACCCTTCAGTTACAACAAACACTCCTGCGCCAATAAGCCAGAAGGAAGCAAAGAGAGACCAAGCCACACCCAACTGAAACGCATTCTACGTTAATTTCAATTCAAACCATCCAGCATACACGTACTTTGACCGCAAACTCTTTCTTCTCCTCGCTATCCAACCTCGTTTTGAGCTCTGAATAATCCGGATTTTCTTCTTCATGAGACGGCCCGCCCAACTCTTCGTGGAACCTCTCAATAAGCGTCGTAGGATCAACGTCTCCCTGCTCCTCTCGATTGAGATTCTCCCTAGGCACTTCATCTGAATTCTGGTCCTCGTTGGTAGGCGAGCCAGGCATATTAACCGCACCATCACCAAACAACGCGTTCTTCTGCTCCATACTCAACGCCCAAACATTGAGCACCATTGCCTCGCGATGCTGTCGACCTCCATGATGTCGCCTCCCACCACCAGGCCGATAGCTCGTGCTCGCGGTGGACCCGATCGTCACACTTCTCGAACCAAGCGTATCCATCGTTTTTGTTCTCTGACTCATCCCCAGCCCAATCCCTAACCCATGCGCGCCTTTTTCCTGGATAATTGTCGCCCCCGAATCGATATGATGTCCTTGGAGAGGTACGTAGACTTGAACACCCATTCGACGAAGCATTTGTTCGGCGGCGCGGATTTGGGCTCGGGCGTGTTTGGCTCTGTCTCGTTCGGCACGGCGTTTTCTGTATGAATTTTCGAAGGACTGATCGGGAAAAGAGGAAATGAGGGGATGGAGGAAAGATGAGTAAAAACGAGGAACCAAGAAGGTTTGTGATATGAAATGTCAATGACACGCGTGACCGAGGAATGAGAACAAGCGAACCTCAATAATTGTCTCTCTTGTAGTACTAACTGCCAAGCCCAAATTGATGATCCCAAAAGTATTGTAAAAGATCGAAAACACTCGGCCGAGTGTCGTAGTAAGGATGATATCCCCAAATCCGACAGCTAGACGAAACAGATATGTTAGCATGAATTCAATCGCCAGGGTCAAATGTTGGAATCGCAAGTACGTACTTTCAATCGAAACCACAGTAAAATAGAGTCCGTTCTATCCACGTAAATCAGCCTCGCTCACAGAAAAGGGAAACTAAGGCTCACTTGAAAACTCAAGCCTATAATAAACGAGTAACACATTGCTCCAAGCGCGATGTAGCATAATAGCACCATGACAATGATCACAAGTGAACGTTGTTTTCGAGTTAGGCCGCTACCTGCATTCCACTCCACATTATTAAATAGAGAAAGAAGCAGAGAACAGCAAAACGTACCGCTTCTTGCAAACTCTGGAGTCCTATACAAATCCCACCCAAGAGAGATGGTTGTAATAACCGAAGCGATTGTCGAGCAAATTGTCATCCAGAAGGCTTGGCCATACGCTGCCCCACAAAATCCCATCAGCATCTCACCTCGCCCCAGTAATGAGTAGTGACTCACTAAAACCATCGTCCACAGCATGCACAACTCCAAAAACAGTGATAGCGACGATATTGATGATGTCTAGTCAAAAATAAATTAGCTATGACGTCACCTATCATCCCTTGAACGAGGAACGCACCATGAATGATAAGTCCACTGATTGCGACGAACGTAGCTAAGCGTACCCTTCGTTCGAGGAACCGAAATATGAGGGCAAGGTTTGCCAAGACGGCAGATGCCATGGAAATTGCGAGGCCTGCGTCAAGAACTGAGTTGGGTGGCAAGGTGTTAGTTGCAAGATAGGAAGAGGAGGGACAATGACTGACTGCGGGGGTTTTCTTGAGTTTCGACAATTTTGTTGGCAACGGTTTTGATATACCACTACGATCGAAATCGAATTAAAAGAGTTCGATGAGGGAAAGCAGGAGAGGACGTACATGCTCAGTCAAACCCGGTATCTCCAATAAAATAGCAAACGGTATGATGATGCCGCTCAGAATTGGAGTCCATCTACCCTCAAGTATAAATGAGTCGTCAACTTCAGAAATAACAGATGCCAAGAACTCACCGATAATTGGGGATATATTCACCTCTCGACTCTTCATCCTCCTGACCCCACAAATAATCCTGAGCCTTTCTCCAGAAGGACTCTCGCCTCGTTACATCCCGCGCCAGATTTCCCTCTCGAACCTTTTCGCGGACGACTCCCCA
Source organism: Ceratobasidium papillatum (assembly GCA_037042815.1). Lineage (NCBI taxonomy): Eukaryota > Fungi > Basidiomycota > Agaricomycetes > Cantharellales > Ceratobasidiaceae > Ceratobasidium > Ceratobasidium papillatum. The sequence continues at coordinate 53,529 of JAYRCO010000062.1, forward strand.
TCTCTTATCCGCACCACTACCATTCGGACTCTGTTCCCGCCCCCGTTCCTCATCCTCACCACCTCCAGGTTTTCGCCTATCCAGAATATGCATCAGAGCCGGAACAATCAACACGGGAGAGGGCATGACAAGAGGTTGTGGTTCGGAGCATCTCCAATTGGGGTCCGCCCCGGCTCAAATGAGGTGGGTGAGCGGTCCAAAAGAAGGTGGTTGCAAATCGTGGGTGATGGACCAATTTGAAATTGGCCACTCGTATCTCAAGTCCGATAGGCACAATGACCTGATCGAGGAGCGGGGTGGTGGTTCGCGATCAGGTGTTCTGTAGACCTGTTCTGTTGTTCCTATGGGCTGTGTGCAGGTGGGCCAAAACTTTAGGGTTTGAGATGATGATACGAATAGAATTAGATAGGATTGTGTAGGCGGTGCGGGAACGAGGTCAGAGTCCGATGAGGATATGGAAAGTGTCCAGATTGGCCGGTCTTTAGCCTAGTATATCCGCTGAGGTCTAGGCACTTGCGCAACGTTAAACGCGTTTAGTAACCTAGACCGGCTAACAGCGTCAATCACCCAATCCAAATGTAATCGACTTATGGACTAACTTTCAACGCCATAGGCTACCCGGATGGAATTTCACTCCTCAATAGAAGTTCTATGCTGAGGTATTTTTGAACCAACGGATCGTGTGCTCGCGGAAGGCTTTCCCGTATTGAGGGGTTGCCGGAGCGGTCTTTGGGCCAGGTGAAGTTGATAGCTAAGTTTCTGCCAAGCATTCGATTAACTCCTCCGCAAATCCTTGAGTAGGGTGTCTCGGACCAGTCCAAAAATTGCTCTGATGGTCACAATCGTCGCCTACCACATGGAAACAAGATTAGAGTCGCTGAGTGTATTACTGCTACAATCTCAGACAGCTCACTGAACAATATACTCTTCGCGAACTTAACTTTTTCATTTTTTGTAGCGGCGAGTGATTACAGGCCAAAGCTGAGGGTTCCAGAGTTAAGGCGCTAGCTAGTGGTAAAAGCTCCTCATCTTCCTCAATACACGATCCTTTCTTTCTCTTTGGTTCAAAGTAGCGAGTGATTTAAATTTCACGCCGAGTGCTTTCTTTTGCTGGGAATCGTTAGTGGGCGCCAAGATGAAAACAAGAGGGGAGTGGCAGATGAAACGAGGTAGGATCGCAATTGTTTGTTTGTACCCAGCATCCACGTGACAGTGATCTTACTGTGGCTACACTCGCCACATCGCTCTACTCATAAGGACTAATAAAGGTCAAAGCTTGGGGTTTACGCCTTACAAGTCCCAGGAGATAATTTCGCCCAAAACAAGGATTGTCTCTCTGGCTGTGTTTATGGATCGCGTGATTACGTTATGGACCGCAACAGGCGGTTTGTCGCAAATCGCCGAGTCTAACGTGTCTAGGGCTAGAGAATCGAATATACTCACGAGAACGATAAATCTGGAAGCTAAGTTGAAAGCATCACAGTCATAATTGCCGATCGACCTGTTCGATTGTTATACTTTGATCCCGATAAGGTTTGATTGCTTAGCGGTTGGCGTTTTCAATGTTGACTCCGTGTTGTTTACATACCCAGGAAAAAGCAATCCAATACTAGATAGATGGGCCATTGAACTATTTACGAGAAGCAATCTGATTAATACAACACGACAGGATGTCGAACACAAGGAGAGAAACACCCTATAGCCGATGCGGCCGTCAAGGCAGAAATATATATACAGGCAATTCTAGACGAGATTAAGACGGACAAATAAACACTTCCGTCACTCTATCATACACAGACGGCCATACGGCTGCGGTGATCTCTATGCGTCCAACGTCAAGACCAGGAAACTCTGCTTCGAAAAATACGCTATGCGTTATACGCTCCCAGACGTCTGGAAAAGCCTTTTGAACTTCCGTACACGTACTCTGTCTTTTGGTAAGAAGCGGTGTTCCAACAGATCAGTACGACTCACAAGGAAGCAAGCGACGCGAATGATCGCCACACTACGTTTTCCATCCCGAAATACAATGAATGGCCATCGAGGTTTGGCTTTTTCTAGTACCCCTCCGTCCTCCACCTCTACGTGAGATCTTTTTGCCTTTCGTTTTTTTGCTTCGGGCTCCTGGCCAGAGCATGTTCCTTCAGACTCGCTAACCTCAAGAACCATCGCGTGCGTGTGGCAAGATTGTGTGTGAATGAAGTAGCACTCGCTGAAGGAAATTCGAGGTAAGGATGGTGGTTGACTGAAACACGATCCTAACAAGGATGAAAATCACGTGGGGGGTTGTAGAAGTGGGCTGCAGTGTAGCCGCCGCACGAGCCACAGGTACATGAGTATATGGTTGTTTCAGAACAAAAATGTATGATTGAATAACAGGATTGAGTGCAACCGTAGGAAACAATGGATTAGGTCTAACTTGAAATTAACTCGTACAAAGAATAGAAAGAAAACATCGGGCACCTTGGGAGGTTAAGCATAAGAAAAATTAGCTAATGAATCCATTGTATCGAAGGGAAAGCTATATTTACTAGTGGTTGTTATTCACCGATGCGCGTCTAGTAATGCCAATAGATTAGTCCTTCGCGCCTTCTTCCAACTTTTTCGTGATCGAGACTGTCTTCAGTCGGGATGCTATCTCCGGCCATACCTCGGCGGAGATCTCAAGCAATTCTGTGCCAAACTCTTGGATTTTTGCGTGCAACCGGACTTGTTTTCCCTGAATACCGAACTCTCGCTTGATAGACGTAATTGTTTCCTAGAAGATACACGGTTAAATTGTGACGAGGAATGGAACAATGGACTCACAGCATAATCTGATCTCCGCTTGAGTAGCACAGTTCGCGATTTGAAGCGAAAGGCGATCATTGGCCAGGCCACTGAGCAATTTGGATTCTGCTCGACTGGAATACCTTCTTCCTCTAAATCTATTCGTGCTCTCTTCCGACCATGTTGCCTCTCTCCGGTAGCGGGATGCACAACCTGGATTCTCTTTCCGCTCATGGACGCAGACCGAGGGCCGATGCGGCTCTCAGATCTCTTGTCCCCAGTGGTTACCTCTCGGTAAACGAGACCGTTAGGACGGAGAGTTTCCTCGCATGTAGAGAAGCTATTTGGTCTAGTAGACATTCTAGGTTATAGTTGACGTTAGACAAATTTGGTGGTTGAGACGTACACCAACCGGATCATGTGACTTGCGACACTGTGAACAGCCATCCAGGTAAAATATAGGTGGGTACCCCCCGTGATTTTAGGGGGGTGACCCACCTAAAAGACATAGGAGATTTAGGTGGGTGACCCACGTACCAAAGTGGCACAAAATAACGTGGGTTACCCATCTGTTTTAGATGG
>JAYRCO010000620.1:0-20447 GCA_037042815.1 Ceratobasidium papillatum
CTCGTCTTGCCCGACACACTTCGCCGCCTTTGGATTATGAACACCCACTATGAGGCTCCTCTTGTTGCCCATATCAGCGAAACATGCCCGAACCTGGAGGAGCTGCTTATGACTCAGTGCACCCCGTTCAGCGAAACTAGATCTAAATTTGGACGGCCTTGTCAGTTTTATGGCCAGGATTTGGCTGCCCCTAGAGGCTACTTGCTTGTCGCGAAAGGAGTAAGTTCTTTGAGTCTTGGATCCGTTAATTCTTAACAAGAGAAAAATAGATAGACGCCTCGTGGGATGTCCTCTTGCGTAGTCCGTTGCCGAAGCTGAAGAAACTTCATCTTGGAACGTTCAATGTGCCAGGGAATCATTTTGAGCATGATCATACGGAGCATAAGGGGGACGTGTTCGATTTCACTTGCATCCACAACAAAACCTGGAACGAAACCTGCGCTATTTGCATTGTCGAGTTCGCTCCTAAGGAACTTATGACCGCGGTCCTTATGTCTCAGACACTAGCAATTCACATGCCACACCTGCAGGCGATCTCATGGCCACTGTTTTATTCAAGGGGGAAAAGGGAGATTGTGTGGACTCCTACCAAGCTTCATGTCCCAAAGGAAATATCGGGTCGGATTGTTCCTCTTCTGACTGCGAGAGGGGTCCCTGTCCCGAAGCTAGTGTCATTTTGAAAAGTAGTTTGTAATTGTGCTACAACTGATTATTCCAACGATTTACTCCCCCTTTTACTGCCGCTCAGATTGGCTGCTTCCAACTTGACATTGAAGCCCTCGTACGGACCATGCGAAGCGAGTTAATACGGCTTGAATAAAAATCATAAGCAGGGTTAATTGCCCGTAGCCGTAATAATGAAATGTGAAATTTTAACAGTAGCTGGTAGAAATCTTGTTTGGAGATCGGAGGTTATTGATACCTGTTTGGGGATCTGGCGCTAAAAACATGAGTGGTATTTACAGCCACCATAGCCACGACCACCATCATGGAACAAAAAACCTTCGATCCGAAGGCCGTTACATCTAGCAACAGCTACTATCAGCGGTGCTTTGCTGTTGTATTCGGGACTTTCCTAGTCGAGTTATGCCTTTATAGATTGTCGAACCTTGTCACGCGACCAACACTGATCGTGACAATTCTCGAAGAATCTCGTTTATGGATAAAGTACTGCGCCATAATTTTCATTGCGCTAGCTGTCTCTTATGATGTCCTCGGTCGGCAATTTTTTCAGGAAGAGACGGAGGACAGCTTGTGTATGAAACAGCAGGACGCCTTGGGCCAACCCGCACCTCCCGTTTCTTGCCAGCTCAATCCACCCTCTTCTCCTTTACCCCCTTCTGTGTCTTCTGTGCAGTCTGTATATTTCGCGTCTTTGGAATCCGTTGCTACACCTTATTTTTCGGCATCACCACAATCTCGGAACTCAAACAATCAATCCAGTTCAAGATTTCCCACAGAGGTGTTTCGCCATATTGCGAATATCTTGGCAAGCCCTATAATGGGAGAGCTCGACGCACTGGATAGAACACCTGGCTCTCCGATGGTACCTGCAAAGCCACGCTTCGAGGATCTGCGTGGACTGAGCCGTGCAAGCCGCGAAGTACGGACGATCGTGATGCAAGCATGGTTCAAGACGTTATACATCCGAGAAGCCAATGACTGGCATATTGCGGGTGACATGCATATCTGTCAGTATGTAAAGTGAGTCGGGGGCTGTCCTAAATTGAAGTCATTCTAATAGTGTTACACTCGTAGCGAAGTACGAGTGATGGCGGCAGGCCTAAACATTGGCCATTCTCTCTCGGAAAAGATCTTGATACACTTCTTTCAAGTTCATACAGCATTTGTTGATGCACATAGCAATGCGCTGCCTTCCAACCAAAGAAGAAAATCTGGCTTAACTAAGCCCTCTGATCAGTCATCGCTATCTGTTCTCTCGCGATTCATCTGGCCCAAGTCTCTTCGCCGCATCTGGATTATCAACTTACATTTCGACATTGATCTTATCCCTCGCATAAGCTCAAACTGTCGGCTTTTAGAGGAATTATGTGTTTTTCGTTGCGGAACACTGTGCGGGGATCTTGCTGGGGCTCACCAGCGCTGTGCGTTTTGGGACAAGCGCAAGACCTTTCGTGGAGAGCATCTTCTTCTCGAGTTAGGAGTAAGCACCTCAGCCACTCTGCTGCAAACATCTAACAATATATGGACAGGGGAACTCACCGTTTGCTCAAGCCATGGATCATCCTATGCCAAGGCTGCAAACGCTCCACCTTGGAACGTATAATATTCCCGAATACTACGTCTCGACGCACCGCATAGATCATCAAGTAAGCTGTATCCAGAGATGCCCAATGAGCGGAATGGGATTATGCCTGGCGTGCGTCCGAGAACACATTGTAGAAGAGATTAAGATCGGGGTCTCTATGTCCAGGTTGATGTTTACCAAGATGCCACGGCTTCAGGCGGTCTCATGGCCCTTGTTCTGCTCTATGGGTAACGTTTACAAGATAGTATGGACTCCGGAAGACTGGATTTATATCCCGAGGCATGTGTTTGAAGAGGCTCCTAACATCGTTTGTGGTGGAAACTCGAACTGTGGCTGTTTCAGCTGTCTGTTCGGGTCTCGTATCGTACCTCTTTAGTATCTTTAAAACGCAAAAAAGGTTTACTATTCGTACTCTGCTTAATTCAATCAATTAAAATGGATGTATTTTGTCTTATAAGTATTACATCGCTGCCGATAGAATCTCATCTCCCATGCATACAGCTGCGAAGGTTGCTTCAAGCGCCCTGCGCCTTTGAATGACAAATTACCGCCCTTGAATGGACCACACGACCAACAACTCTTTTCAGTCGCTTCTTCCACATGAAGTCGTTGGGCTTATTGTGTCCTATCTATATGACACAAACGACCTAGCAAATTTTTCACTCACTTCGCGTATATGTTATGTCGAAACAACGCCTTGTCTTTATTCCTGCATCAGCTTTGCTCCCGCCACCTTGGGATCGCGGTCTACATGGGTCAAGACAATCATATTATGGGCTCGTACTATGAATTCAAATGAAACGCTTGCCTCCATAGTTGAGAAACTGGTTCTACATCTTCCCGAATCCGACCTTCCTGCTTTGTTCTACCAGACACTCCGCGCCCTTCAGGCGTGCGTCAACCTACAAGACCTTGAGTTATACTGCGCATCTCATAGAACACCTCCGTTCTGGCTGCTACCCCAATTTCCTCGTTTTAAACTCACCATTTTCGCTACCGACATATCCGCCTATCTCCATCTTGGTCGGTTCCTCGAGTCACAGCCCTCGATTCGAACACTACTTCTCGAGGCATTCGACATGCGAATTTCCCTCAAGCCAGGCTCGTTACCACTACTTACGCGCTACACCGGCTTTACCATGCTAATATCCGGGGCTCGGCCGCCAGGCACGGTGTGGGAGAACCTTACACACGCTGAACTTCGCGATGCCTATCGTTGGGAGAAGGGACTATTAGACCCAATGCCACACCTAAAAGTGCTCGATATTACGGTCTCGGCTGGAGGGGGTGACCTGCTGTTGAGGATAGCGGAAAAGTGCGAAGAACTCAGAACATTGACGCTCAGGGATGGCAACGGACTCTTACATGACAGACACGAATTCGGCGATGGCCGTCTATCCGGTGTAGGTCACTGCATCATCCGCGGCCAATCGAATACTCATTTTTGCTCAGACTGCATTGCTTCCGGAATTCAAGGCATCCTTTTCGAGGTTTCGACACTTGCGTTCCTTGACCATCGACCCAGTATATCGATCTCATAGCCATGCTCCTGCTTCCACAGAGCATCAGTATCTGGTCGAGTGGCACGGAAACTGCCCAACTTTACGGCATGTCACCTCTCCAGCCGGGCGCCAATGGGTTTATGTCCCGATCACCCATTCTACTAGGAAATATTCGAGAGAAATGGGGCAGTGGATTGTTCTATTCGAGCCCACCTCCAACAATAGGGCGTTTGCTACGGATCCCGGGCTATTTGGAATGCGTCGCCCGAGCAGTATTCGGGAGCGGTCGGATGCAGGAAGTGTGGATGAATTGGTTGCTATAATCGAGAGGCTTAATTATGAAAGGAGCCTTGGCTGAATTGGCCGCTTGCTGCAAGCAGTAAGATGATATCCTCCGTTTTAGCCACCACATGGGACTAATTTATATGTCGATTTCGTGATGTTCATGACAAGATCGTGGTACAACCGCCTCCATTTCTTTCGCGTTTGACATTCATATGCTAGTTTTTTGTCCGAACAGCTTGAAACAATATCAAAGCATGGTAATAGAGCACTGGAAGGGTTAAATTCCACCTTGGCACCGCTTGATTAGCCACTAGCGATCAATGCTGTGCTAAACCTGTATACATAATGACTCGCCTCCTCCATCCTGCCACCACCATGTGAGTTGCCCCCTATGCCATTAGAATCTGGCAACCTATCTAGCAGAGAGTCTGTCTTGTCTCTTTCTCCCCTGCTTGCATCACTATGCCCAGTGATATTCCTAAGGACATATTTGCGACGCCCGGAGCCCAAGCCACCGACACGCGTGCTTCCCCAAGAGATCTACTCAACAATCGTATCATCTTATATCGACTCTGTTATCAACTCGCTCCACATACGAGAATACCGTCACGGGAAAGAAATATTTACGCAGAGCAATGAGCTTATGCCTCTTATGCTGGTCTCGAAACCCCTCTGTCAGCTGGTTTGCAGGCAGTGGAACCGCTATTGGCCGGTGTCTGCCACCGGCGTACGGGTGCTAGTTCGGTAAGTCTTGGGTTGTTTTACAAGTTTTATCGTACTCACATTTGTCTAATAGTCCAATTGTCTTCTTTGAGTTATTTACCTGCCCCGTCGATCTCTCGTCTTTCGTGTACTTGCGTTTTGCAAGCCTTGATTTCAGATATGCTTTCAGGTACATAGATGACTCATGGCATCTTCTTCCATTCGTGGCCACGCTTCCTTCATCTCTCGAGGAGGTTGAGTTCTTGTGGGCTCATGTTTCCGAACACGAGGCTATTGATCTCGTAAAAAAACACTGTCCTCGGATCACTACTTTCCGGATCGTGCCTTGTACGATGTTCAATAACCCAGGTTGCACGTGGTGGTCTGGGCATCAGCAGGAAGCTGATCACAACCACTATCTGAAGGGCGATGACCCGACGGAAGCGAAAACTTACGCGGTAAGATGCTTTATCTCTAGCTTGTTAATAGGATCTAACATTGTATCTCAACAGCGGACTATCGCTTCTGGACTTCGAGGCCAAACCTGCCTCAAGAATTTACATATCGGTGTATATTTTGTGCCGTTCCATGCAGTGACTACTCACCGCTCTTCGGCAGATCATATTTGTTACCATCCGATAGAAGATACGACCGAGTGGTTCGACCACATACACGTACAAAGCGCCGTTCAGTTTGCAGCCCAATGGAGCGCCGAACATCCAGACATCCCACCGCCGGATGTCCACGAATCCCGACTGGCGGACCGGAAACTCTGGATGACGCCTTGCCCTCGATGTGTCACACAATGGTCCGAAAGGGCCGAACACGCCGAGAGGTTAGCTGCAAGCGTGTTGAAGGTCGAGCTTCAGTCACTTGGGACTGTTTCTTTCAGCTCGTTTGTAGACGAACAACGAACGAGTCCAAGCGTATGGGAGGTCCTCGAGATCCCTAGCCCTCCATCGCCAAATGGGGAGAAGCAAGTTTGGATTCGCACCAAACGTCCAGGCGCGGCTTGTTCAACAGGCAAGCGTTTCAGGTTCAGGCAGTCCGCTCTGGGCTGGGTCCATATGGACTAGGATTAGGCCACCAGTTGACGTTGTCCTAGTTCGTGTATTTTTTTAAACCGAATTCATGTGCATTCGTCGCACATTTGTATCATATACACCTATAAGCTCACCATCCGAACCTACGCCTACGCTCGAACAGCTGTGAGTGTGTTTTTTTTGTTTCTCTTTCGGCCCTCGTCCACGTCGACCATCATGGTTCTCTCCGTTTCGAAGTTGAAAACGCGAGGCCCGCCTGCGCCACTATCATCATTTTATATACGGGGTTCTTGTTCAATGTTTGTCTCGCTCGCACTATGAAGCTGCCCTCAGGCTCCCCTTTCGAGCCTCTTAGAGCCTCTCAAATCTTTTGTTTTGCGTAAAGGATTTTGTACTATCGCTAGCACCTGCAATCTTTATGAAATTGTAACCAGATCTTCACTTCCTTGTGCCTGGATGAAGATCCTGATCGACAACGAATTCTTATGTCAAGGGGTGACATATGTCGAGTGCACTTGAGCACCCTCGGCTGTAGGTATACATAAATGAACTGATGAGGTTTTGCTTTATATCAAATGTCGTACCATGCGAGGCGCACGGAAGGACGAAGGTCTTAGAAAATGGAAGCCTGGACGGTACTATATGACTCTATGAGCGGTACTGTAGCTCGCGCTCATCCCGATTTCCGCTGAGGCGAGAGCTTAGACATTGGGTGCGTTAACCTTATCATTTGGAGATCGACCACAAATAAAGGAGGACGATGAAAGTAAAAAAAACAGGCCATTACACGACAAATGAGTATACACGATTCGTGTTATGTAGGAGACATTAGGAGAAGGTCCAGCCTATTAGGTTGAGCCAAATGGACTGGCAACATGCCAGGCAAGGGCCTGCACTGGGGCTAATCCTTGGAAAGGGGGTACCCAAGCGTATACGAATTAACAGTCAGATTGCTCCCAACTTCATCTTTTCAGAGCGAATTCGAAGATCGGCATAAAACATATAACCTCGCTGGTTATACAGTCTTGTCGATGCTTTGCTTGATTCGTTCCACGTAGTTGGCCGCTGCCGTCCAAGCGCGAGTCACAGGCAGCCTAGCTGATCATTGGTACAAATGAGCGACAATCGCAAAATCAGTGTGAGAACACATACCTTTCTACTTCCATACTGCGTTCGGCGCAATCAGAAAATACACATGAGCTGCGTGGAACCCCCTGTGACCTTGTAGGAAAGTATATTCGATTGGCAGGTGTGGGGGAGATAGCGCGCTTAATTTCGTTCAAATAGTCGCTGATACGATGGACCCCCCCCCCCCGCTACCATGACGGAAAATCTTGACCCACTAGATCATGACTGCCCAGAAGACAGCGAAGTCGTGAAGACCAATCCTCTGCTTGCTTCACTATTAGGATTTTTCTCATGGAGAAGTGGTCGCAGGCCGGTTCCTCTTCCCTACGATGTGTATCGCTCAATCATAGTCTCTGTCGTCCACGCGCTGATCTATGCACGCAACGTCCGGCAATATCGACACGGATGTGGTAAATCCAAGCAGAAGAATGTCCTTGTCTCAGTAATGCTCGCTTCGAAACCGTTCCACGAGCTGATCTGCGAAGCATGGAATACCTATTGGCTGCCGTTGGGACTTCCCGTTCCTACAAGACAAATATTGATCGTGTAAGTAAATTTGTTTAGTACAACTGCTTATCTGCTCACTACTCTGCTAGCCCGAAGACTTCTTTTAGACTGAGCAGGTGTCCTACCAACCTTTTACACTTCACGCGCCTTCAGTTCGTAAGCCTAGACTGTGGGAGCGCGTTCGAGTACACCAACAACACATGGCGCCCGCTTATCCCTGTCGCCAGACTCCCACCGTCTCTCCGGGAGCTTGAACTACTCTGGTCACATGCTTCTGAGAACGAAATACTAGATCTTGTAAGGCGGTTTTGTCCCAGTGTCACTACCCTTCGACTAGTATTCTGTACCCTTTTCAATCGTCCTAGATGTACCTGGTGGGCTGGGCATCAGTCCGACACCGATCACGCTCACTACATGAAAGGTCACGACTTGGCTGAGGTGGAAGAATACGCGGTGAGATGATCTATTTTAGGGAAGACTAGAGGATATAGGTCTGACATGAGCGTGTAATTATAGCGAACCGTTGCCGTGTCCCTTCGTAGCCTGCCCTATCTCGAGAACTTCCATCTCGGTGTCTACTTTGCTACTTTCCAAGCCGTCAACACTCATCGTTATTCAGCAGGCCACGTCAAATATCACTCATTCCGAGACTCGAATCGATGGATCGACCACTGGCATGCCCAGAGTGTCGCTCAGCTCGAGGCCGTCTGGAATGCTCGCAACCACAACATCCCAGCTCCAGATTTTCACCTTCCATGCCTCGCCGATCACAAACTCTGGGCGGTCTCTTGTCCATCGTGCGTCGAACAGTGGTCCGAGCCAGTTGAACGTGCAGAAAGGTTGGCGGCGAGTGTCTTGGCCCTTGAGCATCGTTCGCTTCGAACAGTCTCATTCGGCTCCTTTGTAGGTGAGAAACGGACGCGCCCGAGCCAATGGACAACATGCCGTAAACCTTTGACGTGTACTGGCGAGAACCAAGTGCGGGTTGGGACTAAACGCCTAGACCGGGGTACGTCTCATTCTCCATTTGAAGATCTACTCTTCCGGCGAGCAAACCAGCGGAGCCAGTGGGCTTACGTTGACCATGAGTAGTTGAGGAGGCAACCAACTGTATCAATAATCTACGGGTATGTATGCGTATATATATATATATTGACACGGATCCTGGCATTTTTGTATGTGTATCTACTCATGAATTTGTTTTATTTATGGTTGAACTTCCACTCCTCGGCGATCCCACGTCTTCGTGCCCTGAAGATCCCAGCGTATGAAAAATCTAACTCTGGATGACGGGCATTTCTACTTATCAGGTTGGTCTACTTACGTTTTGGCTATTCGTGCTGATACGTACAATTACGTTTGTTCTCTCATCGAATACTTATCTTTTAAAATCGGATAGGACATCATAGTTTTGATGTTTGTGCATTCTTGGCGCTTGTGTGTGGCTGACTATACAGTACCGGGAGCATTAGGTTCCGGGTTTTCTCTGTGTATGCTCCTTTCATACCCAATCCGAGTTTTGTTATGTCAGATTTTTGCTCTCTTAAACATATAAAACATCTATGCCGGGATAAATTGAGGCGTATTGATGTTGGGAACTATCATATATAGTCGTGTTGTCTGTCTATTCGCTTTGAGGGGAGACCACTGCCCCTCTGCTGGTGGATGCGAGAGAGATTTGTGGAATCGATTGGCGAAGAAGTTGATGTACAACTGTACTCACGAAAAGAAGGGGGCCCAAAAGGGCTCGCATAGTGGGCCAAACGAGGCGAGGCAAAATGAATCGAGATGACATCTAATGTGGCGTTAATTTTGGGGGAAGAGACGCCCTACGACATCGCCATGTGATAGTGATGTGTAAGTAAATGCAGACTAAACCATGACTTGAAACATCTATTCGACTGGATCTATCTGCCCAGCTACGTGCTCGTTGACTAAAGAACTTGGCATGATGGTCGCCACCGAGTCAACCAACCGTAGAGTGAATGCTGACTATACATTCTCCTTGTTCAGCCGCACAACAAAATAACACCGTATCCACATGCCGCGCTATGTGCACTGTTTTAGAACAATGTATAAACAGATAAATGCTCAAGACCATCTCGTTTGGCTCGTTCGTCTCAGCCCGGTCTCCGAGTGTATGGGAAGTCCGCCGCTGCTCTCCTATAGCAAGAGCAGAAGGACATATTTACATTTACACCATGTCGGGCGGCGGAGCCGGCCAATAAGGGTATCATCACGTGTGTTCTGGATGTAACTTATATAGAGTCACATGTATGCATCCAGTTCTGGGGGTTTCTCCCCCGACCGTCATCGTCTTATGTAAGCGAAAACAGAATCAATAGCCTTGTTGCTAGAAAGCTTGAAGTGAAGGCTGTATGAGTTCTTGAGCGAGTAAATAAATGCGTAGGTTTGGTTTACTTGGCATTGAAGGCAAGTGCTTGCATCCTCTATTGATATGCTAGCGTCGAGTTAGCCACACACCTAGGAGTAAACATTCATCCTGACGTTAATCACCCAAGCACCATAGTACAGGTTCAATCTCCAACAATCGAGGTTGCCCAAGCAGCTGGGCTTGATGTGGTTTAATGGTATTATCCCTAACCAGCTTGGAGGAAAGCGATGTCACTTAAACGGGTAAGGAGAAGATATGAGAATAAGGCATATACCTACAGCACGAGAGGTGAATCTCCCGCGAGGTTTCATTTTTCCTCCTTGTTACATCTGTGCTCGAAATGCGGTAAAATAGAGCGCTCTATAATTCGAGGCTGCATTTGGAAACGGTAACACATATACACAAACAGATTTGACTTTTTTGGTATCAATATCAGTACTTGGCGCAGAACTTCACGTATTATTCTATATGTCGCTTGAAATTTCACTTGACCGAGCCGGGCCACCCCATTGTCCGACAGCTATAGGCCCATTACTGCTAGAATGCTACAACCAAGGGATCCGATCGCAGAAGGGGTACGAGTAAACATGTTCTCTTCCTACTATGTCCAATAATAAGACAGCATGCGTGGACTGTGTGGAATACTCTGTGGTATTGCGCAAAAGTATCACTGATTGGCAGGTGTAGCGCCGCACTTAAATTCACTCAAATAAACTCGTGGGGAGACCCCCCCCCCCACTCCCCTCTTCCCACCACGTTATGCTAGGGTTTTACTTATCGTCCGGAAGCCACTGGCTCAACCTCCTGTTTGTGTCGCCTCGGAGGGCAATATGCTTTTGGGGATCAAATCCTAAGCTACCAGCGCTTCCCACCGAGCTACATAGAGAGGTCCTAATCTTCTCTATTGGCTCGCTTGTATACTCTCGTGACGTCCGACAGTATCGTCAAAGATGGAGTCGGCGCGAGCAGTACAATGCGCTCTTGTCAATCATGCTGGTCTCGAGGTCGCTCCGCCAGCAGGTCTGTGCAGAATGGAATCGTTATTGGCCGCCGCCAGTCCATGACGCGTCTATTATTATTGACAAAGCTCCCCCTAGATTGGTTGTGTCAGTAGTCACGTTTTTAACAACTGTTTGCTCCGCTCACGTCTGTCTGTCAGCCCAATCACTGTTCTCAGATTTCAGCCCGTTAAACCTGTTGATCCTGTGAATCCTGTTGTTCCTCTCGATATCTCACACTTCGCGCACCTTCGTTTCGCGAGCCTCGACTTTGAGGCTGTATTTGGGTACCAGGCCCAGATCGACTTGTGGTCACATTTGATACCCGTGGGAGGGCTACCTCCGTCTCTGGCTGAGCTGGAGCTTCTCTGGTTTCATGCGCCTGAAAGCCTGATGATCGAACATGTACGTAACCTTTGCCCTAGGGTCACCACGCTTCGGCCGGTATTCTGTACCATGTTTAACCGTCCTAGATGTGTGTGGTGGGCCGGACATCAGGCTGATGACAGCCATGACCATTACTTGAGGGGTCACAATCTGACTGATGCGGATGAATATGCGGTGAGATATCCCATTCTATATCATAGGCTCTATGGATGTCTGACATATATAATGGCAATTGAAGAGAAACGTCGCCACTACGCTGCGTGGCTTACCTTACCTGAAAACCCTTCACCTAGGCGTCTATTTCACGCCAACCGCAGCCGTGCGCGATCATCGTTCCTTGGAAGACCATGCCAAGCATCACCCCATCCTAGATTCGAACCGATGGCTTGACTACTGGTCTGATAATCAAAGCCCCCTTGAATTTGGGGCTAACTGGGACCACCATCATCAAGGCTACCCACTTCCAAATATTCACCTGCCGCGTCTCGCAGACCAGAGACTCTGGGAGGAATCTTGTCCGCAGTGTATTGATCAATGGTCGTACGGGGCAGTCGAAGAAGCAGAGAGACGGGCCGCGAGTGTGCTGGCTATCGAGCACTCGTCGCTCCAAACCGTTTCATTTGGCTCGTTCGCCACAATCGGGGACCCAAGTGTGTGGGATGTCTATCGCTCGCCTCCTTGAATTTCACAATACGAAGACGAGCAGGTTTATGTTTCCACTAAACGCCCTGGTATGCCTTGCTCGTCGGTCAAACGTCTGCTCTTCAAGCGGTGTGGTGCGCAATGGACTCATGTGCATGTCCCGACTGCTCCTAGTTCGGAGTCGATCATTTTGCGTTTTTTTCTCTATTTCTCCCTCGAATTACTTGCTGCTATTTTCGACCCATGTTTGCTGTGGGCATTGTTGATTTATGTTGTGTAAAAGGGGTAAATGGATGACCGAAAATAGACGTGATCTACGTGGTGTATTTTTAGATTATATTGAGCTATAAAGTAGCTATTGAATTGTTCCTTCGTTACCTTTTACCAGTTTCCGCGCTTTGAAGATACGTCGTTATGTCGCCGAGATCTTGGCGACAGGAGGTGTACCTCTGGGCGTTACACCTCTTTGCTCGGCGTTGATTCGCTATCCGTGTTCATACATACAGCGATTGTCGATTGCATAATAACCGTGCTAGGAAGACGATCGGCTATATCTATCTATGTATTTTTGTCTTTATATCCGGCATGGATTTCGGGATTTCATGTATTTATATGCTTCAGCGCACATTATGTACCCATTTCAAGTCTCTGTATTTCGATGATCCGACGTCTTCGTATCTTGAAGATCCTGACGCATCATGGACATCGATGTAGCCCAAGGATGAAATGCAACTTCGCCCGTGCCCTCGATCCACGTTTTGGCCGTTCGCATGTAAATATACAACGGCTGTCGATTGAATAGCGAGCCGTGCTATATCGGATACAAGCCAACCTCGCGGTGGCAGAGCATATTTGCCCCTATTTAAATGTAATTCGGCCGGTTCATTGATAGGCTCGTAACCAGCCGTCTCTCATCGCTCGATCCTCGCTTTTATGGGGGGGTTTATCGAAGTACAAGGGTTGGCGCTTTGTCGTCGTCATGTGACCTCCTATGTTTGGTTATGTCTGTCCAGTGTTTGTGCGAGATCGTGGGGCGAGGTCGAGCTTGCGAGATGGCTGGTACAATCGGGGTAATCGTTTTGGATAAGATTTTTGATTAGTTTTGGTTACTCCCCGTTTTAATACTTTTTTACACTCTGACTCGGAAAACATGTCATTTTGCGCCAATGCTATCTGGGTGAATAATGCCCGCTCTTTTGATTGGTGATGGCCTCAGAATACACGTAAATCGCTAATTCTGCCCCATATTTACCCCTAATACCATCTTTTTCAATCGCAAATCTGTGGCAATAAACTACGCGCACCCGTATGTCAAATTTCAAGTCAGCTACGGCGATGTGTCGAGCAGGAAGTGTCGGACACTGGGGACGGCATCCCACTTACACAACCTCTGGCTGGCTCATAGAATCAAAGCATACATGAAGCATATTAGACTTTGACAACGTTTTACATGCTGCTGTCGACAAAAACTGGGCTTACAGCCACACTGGCCTCCTTGGAAGGCCCAATACTCGCTTTGCTCTTATTCACCTTCGAAGTAATTTTTTTGGAGGTTCCCCGAAGCTCACAATTGGCTCTCAATACTATATATACACATTTTAGACCCATGCAGTCAGTTGTGGTGGATATTGGGGGCAACTGGTCCTGAGGACCCAAACGCATAACCGCCAAGTCACTCCGAAAGCGATCGCCGAACTCGCTCGGCCGAAGTCCATAGGTCGATTGTACCAGCCGTTCTCGCGTTGTGCTTTCTCTGTTTGTTTGGTGCTTCGTTGGTGATGTTTGGCGGGTTGAGCACGTAAGCGAGATCGGCTGGTCACGAGCCTACCTGCATTGTTCCTCGTACCCAACACACCTGTCCTGGGTTTTGCGCATCTTGATTCTCTTATAATCTCCTCGAGTCCCATTAAACTATTTTAACGAGTTATAGACTTCTACTGGCAATATCGCGTTAGAAAATGAGTCAAGAGGTTGATATGTACACCGGAAACTACGTCTTAGGCACCAACTCGCCGGGCTCCACGAGGGCACAGCTACCAATCGATGGCGCTAGTTTACCCCTCTCATTAAGAAGCCTCACTCTTGAGAATCCTAATGGCACTGCACCAGTAGATAATCCCCCCGATTCCTCTGAATATCCCACAAATCATCTAGTGATTGCTTCTACAACTCAGTTAAAATTTCTTCACTGATAACGGTGTTTAGCGCGCCTTAAACCGGCCCTCGTCGTCCAATATTCCTAGAGGTATGATATCTAGTTCATATATAGTTACTTACTCTTTATACTTATAAGCAGGTTCAAGCAGCACTCCAATCATATCCAGCCATATGGTACACGTGCTTTCTACTGGTTAAGCCCCATTTAACCCTCTTTTTTCCCTTGCTTACAGGAAGCTTCGAAAATAACGTCTTTGCTCTGCGGTATAGGATGCACTGATGCTACAGCTCAGCTCGACTTAACCCAATGCGGTGAGCGACCAGTAACAGGTGGCGGATTTTCAGACATCTACCAAGGGGCGTTGTTTGGAGGATTGAAGGTGGCTATCAAATGCCCGAGATTGTTTCTGCACGATGAAGCTTCTGGACGAAAGGTATTGAAGGTATGAACACAAGTCTTTGACGAGGATTGTGCACAATTAACAATTTTCCTATAGAACATGGCTCGGGAAGTATATGTGTGGTCGAAGCTGAAACACGAGAACATCATAGAGCTCATTGGTTTCGCAAAATTCCGGGACGGTGTCTCGATTGTACTACCCTGGATGGAAAATGGAGCACTGCCCAGATATCTCTCAAAATACCCTGAAGCCGACCGTTATGATCTGGTACGTGTGCGCAACTTGCACTTTTCATCAGGTTTTGATATTTGTATTTATTTCATACCCGTAGTGCATTCAAATGGCAGCTGGTCTGGAGTACATGCACTCATCTGAAATCGTAAGTATGGTCGGGGTCTTAGATGATATGCTGATCAATTGTAAAGGTGCATGGCGACCTCAAGGGGGTAAGCAATAATACATCATTCATCTTTGTTTATCGTACCCTAACTCTAGATGAAGGCAAACGTCCTGATATCAAATCATGGGGTGATAAAACTTGCTGATTTCGGAAACACTGCGTTGAAGGAATACATCACGCTTCGGTTTACGGACACTGGTAGTGCTCTTGCTTTTTCGATACGCTGGGCGGTGAGTTTCCTGGCACAGCCATACACTGATGGTTATATCGGGTGCTTTGTGTTTCTAGGCTCCAGAAATAATCATGGACGCAACGCGTATGCACACGAAAGAATCCGACATGTATGCGCTTGGAATGGTGAGTAGTTAAAAATATCTTGCCGTCATTGTTGTCTGGTCTTATTGACGAATAATTTATGACAAGACATTCCTGGTAAGTAGGCGCGCCGATCTACAAGAGTCTGGCTTCATACCGACGTATCTGGATACAAGGAAACCATTACAGGGCAGGTACCGTTCATCGACAAATCAGACTTTGGACTAGTATGTATCGTGGCTGAGAAGAGAGACACGCCCAAGCCTGAACGTCCTCAACAACTCAATTTAATGGAGACATCTAAAGCCAACGTTCTTTGGGAGATGATTTCAACTTGTTGGCTTCGCGATGCTAGATGCCGGCCCCAAGCTGCTCGTGTGTACCTCAGTGTAAGCAATCCACATGTATTAATGGATGACAGAATTCTTATGTCTGATACGGAATAGCTGAAAAGTATTCGAACCATTCGCGACTTGTCTCGAAAAAGGCCACAGGACAATCTTTCACTGAGGTCATTTTTTTGGTTCCCTTCGTGGCGATCAGATTCTAGCCCCCCACCTCTCCTCCCCTACGAAATGTACCAAGATATCATAGTCATCTTCGTCAAATCAGCCATTAACAAACGCAACGTTCGACAATACCGCCTTGGTTATGGCAAATCTAAACAGAAGAGTGCGTTGATGTCACTCATGCTCGCCTCGAAGTTGTTCCACGAGCTGGTTTGTAAAGCCTGGAATATGCATTGGCTCCCGGTTTCGCTTTTTCACAGATCAAATTTGGCCAAGTAAGTAAAAATAGCTTAAACAACCGCCAACTTGCTCACACTAGTTTGCTAGTCCAGTCACTTCTTTTAGACTAATCGCATCTCCTAGAAATCTTTATCACTTCACGCGCCTTAAATTCGTAAGCATAGACTGTAGGAGCGCGTTTAAGTATATGGACAACACATGGCGTTCATATGTCCCCTACCTCAGGCTCCCTTTATCTCTTGAGGAGCTCGAACTACTCTGGTTGCATTGTTCAGAGAGCGAAATACTAGATGATGTGACGCGGGTTTGCCCCAGCATCACCACGCTTCGAATCGTATTCTGCACGCTTTTCAACCATCCTCGATGCACCTGGTGGGCTGGACATCAGTCCGACACCGATCACGCTCACTACATGAAAGATCACGGCTTGGCTGAGGTGGAAGAGTACGCGGTGAGGTGTATTGTTTTCTTTCCTACTGGGGAGACACTACAAACTATGGATCTGACATGCATATGTTATTATAGCGGACCGTCGCCATACCAGTTCGTAGACTAACCTACCTCGAGAATTTGCATCTTGGTGTCTATTTTACTCCATTCCTAGCTGTGAACGTTCATCGTTCTTCAGCAGATCATGTCAAGCATCACCCGTTCCCAGACTCGGAACGATGGCTTGAACACTGGGATCCCTTGAGCGTCGTCCAGTTCGAGACCGCCTGGAATACTCGCAACCCACGTATTCCTGCGCCCGACTTTCGCCTTCCATGTCTCGCTGATCAAAAAATCTGGGCAGAGCCTTGTCCGCAGTGTATCGAAGAGTGGTCAGAGCCAGTCGAGCTTGCGGAGAGGTTGGCGGCGAGTGTTCTGGCGTTTGAGCATAAATCTCTTCGAGCTATCTCATTCGGCTCGTTCGTGGCCGATAAACGGACATGTCCAAGCGAATGGGAGGTTTTATGTCGCCATCCCTCATCGGCTACAGAAGACCAAGCTTGTATTCGTACTAAACGTCCAGGTGCACCCAACTCCTCGGCCAAACACCTGCTCTTCCGGCAATCCGATAACTCGTGGCTTCATGCCGAGCAGGAAGGTTTACACTGTTCCCGTGCTGTGCCCAATCATTCTAGTACCGTGGCGATTTTCATATCTATTTTTGTGCTTTTCTTGTGGATTTGTGTATCGTCGTACCCCCTGACACACCTGGTCTGCCGTTTTTTTTTGAACACTTTAGTACACGATTTGTCTGCTGAATATCCATTTTATCTTAGGGAGTGTGCAGCTATCACTATATCATATATCTCGAGAAGCAACATATAACTCTGTATGTTGGCCTTTTGTACTATTGTCCAATGAATTCAATCCTGGATGCAAATCCTACGAAACTGTAACTGGGTGTTCGTTCTTTGCGCAAACATGAAGACCCTAATCAACAACGAATTCTAGCTAATGTCTTCGACCATGAGCTATGCATAAATAAACCAATAAAGCAGACGCATAGAAGGGTGAGGCTCTCGCAAACCAGAGTTCGGATGAAACAAATGAAAGTACGCGCTCATCATTTCCATATGGGGGATGACATCAAATATACACAAACAGAGCGTCTTAAACGGTTACACGTTGTGGGCGCCTCGCCCAATATGCTACAAGTGAGAAGCCCAATCGCAAAAGAGGTGTAAGTATATATATTTTCTGCTCCCAGTGTATTCGGGTGCAGTCAAATAGCATACATAAGCTTCGTGGAACCCTCTAATATCACAAAAAAGCATCACTGATTGGCAGCTGAGGGAAACAGGGCGCTTATGCACTCTTAAAGTAAGCTCGCGCAGCTGTGTTCTGCTCACTACTCACTCCCTGCCACCATCATGCAAAACCTTGACTTGCCGCCAGACGGTTGCCCGGAGGAGCGCGAAGTCGAGAGTGCTGGCCCTCTGGTTGCGTCACTCTGGGGGATCTTCAGCTTCTGGAGGTCGGATACCGGGACACCACCTCTCGAGCCACCATCTCCCGAGCGACAGTCTCTTCCCTACGAAGTGTACTGGACGATCATCTTCTTCTACGTCAACTCGCTCGTTCATACCCGTGACGTCCGACAATACCGCTTCGGGTGCGGTGGACCAGAGCAGAAGAAAGCACTGATATCAGCCATGCTGGTCTCAAAGTCGTTCCACGAACTCATATGCAGGGCATGGAACCCTTATTGGCTATCGCTGGGGCTTCCAGTTCCCCACATGCTGATACTGGCCGAGTAAGTATTGATGCTCTAGACAGTCGTTTATCTTCTCACGAACGGATCCGGCAGTCCACTCACTTTTTTTAAACTGCCCACGTTCCCCGTCGATCTTTCGAGTTTCAAGCACCTTCGTTTTGCGAGTCTGAACTTTGAAGACACGTTCGAGTATGCAAACGGCGCGTGGCAAACGTTGACACCTGTGGCTAGGTTCCCCCCGTCTCTCAGGGAGCTCGAGCTCCTCTGGTCTCATTCGTCCGAGAACCAGATGATCGATTTCGTGAAGACGTACTGTCTTCAAATCACTACCCTCCGGCTCGTATTTTGTACGATGTTCAACCGACCAAGATGTGTATGGTGGGCCGGGCATCAGCTGCTGGCCGATCACGGTCATTACTTGAGGGGACACGACGTGGCCGAGGTGGAAGAGTACGCGGTGAGCATGTCCATTTTCTCTCAGATTTGGAAACTATGAATCTAACATACGTTATAGCGGAACGTCGCCATTGCGCTTCGCGGCCTACACCTCCAAACCCTTCATCTCGGCGTATATTTTACCCCGCTCCAAGCCATCACCGACCACCGCACCTTGCCAGACCACGTCAAACATCATCCGTTCCGAGACTCGAAGCGATGGTCGGACCAGTGGCGCGCTTCGGGGATTCAAAACCTGGGTCACTTCATAGCCGGCTGGAACGCCCAGCACGACGCCATCCCACCTCCAGACACTACCCAGGAATGTCTCGCGGACAAGAAACTCTGGGCGAAACCTTGTCCACGCTGTGTCGAACAGTGGTCTGGGCCAATCGAACGTGCGGAGCGGGTAGCAGCGACTGTCTTGGCTCTTGGACATCCATCACTTCAGGCTGTCTCGTTCGGCTCGTTCGTTGGTGAGAATCGGAGAGCTCCGAGCCAATGGACGATTTGTCGTTGTTCTGTGTTGTGGGCCGGAGCAGGTCAAGTGGGGGCTGGGAGCAAGCGTCCAGGGACGTCTGGTTTGTCTGTCAAACGCTTGTTCTTCGGGCGGGTGGGCAGCCAAGGCCAGCTAGTTCATGTTGATCGAGGGGAGTGAGCAAGGACCAGACTCTTTCCGTATTTATGCGCATCTGTATCCATCTTTTCACACGGACATCTTGCATCTATAGTTATTATTTAAATATGGAAATACATCAAGTTTCTGTACCTCGATGATCTTATACATATCTTCGTCCCTTGAAGATCCTCGAGCATGAGATGATCTACGGCAGAACATCTTGACAGCTGCCCCCCCTGAGCTAAAACTAAGTTGTGGCGACGCCAACCTGCTCGGTGCAATTCATTTAAATGTCGCGCTATAACCAAGACGCAAATCAAGCGGTTCTAGCGTGCCTTTGGGATGTTCGTTCAGTTCTTTTTATATTTACATACAACGATTGTCAATTGCATAGCAAACAAAACCGTACTACCTAGGATACATTAAGGAGTGTTGGGAGAACATTAAAAATAGAGAACAAGCTAAACAAGAGTGTGATGTGATATTCCAAGAACAGCCGCGAATAACCCAAACCGAAACCGAAATAAGATGGCGCCCTCCGAATAGATACTGCGCCCCGCCCAGGGAGGTGATAGAAAAATAAGAACAGAAAAACGAAAGTAGAGATGTAGAACATTTATGAACAAAACACCGAGAAAGCCCGATTGATCTTCTGCCTCGTCTTACGATCCCTCATCGAATAAGCAACAATCAAAATCGCAACCAACACAATCCCACCAATAACTCCACCCACAATCGCACCAGGCTTGACATTATCCGAAGTACTCGGAAACGCAAAGACTCGACAAAACTCGAAATGGTTAATCGAGACTTGGTTTTGGTCTGCCGCGGAGAGTTGAAGGGTATGAATGCTGAGAGCGGAAAAGCCGTGGGTTTGGTAGAGGAGGCAGTTGGGAGATGTGATGGGCGATGAGGTGTTTACTGTTACGGCGTCTTCGTTGTCTAGTTTTATGCTTAGGAGGCCGGAGGTTGGTGAGCAGGGTCCGTAGATTGTTGCTGCTGAGCCTGTGTGTGTATGTGTCAGCTATGAATGAGGGAAAGGAGGAAGGAGAGGACTGACCGTTGAAGCTTACGGAACCCATGTCGCCGGCTTTAGACGAGACGTATGTCGTTGGAGAGAATGAACCGGCGGTACTTGGCTGTTGTTGGAACCCGTTCCATGTAACAGATCCGTCGTTGGTGGGGAGACTCCAAATCGCTCGGTCTTGTCTGTATCATCGTATCAACATCCTGTCCAACCTCAACGCACTCAACAGACTCACGGTGTATCCGAAAACGTCGATCCGTTGACTCTAGCCTGGCTAACGCTC
>JAYRCO010000621.1:0-20410 GCA_037042815.1 Ceratobasidium papillatum
AATTCAGGAGATTGCGACCAGTCAGGGGAATAGGGGGATCAATTTTATTCCTGGGGATGGATGTGAGTGTTCGAGTGGACCATTAGGCGAGGGGCGTTTCTAATAGGTTGGATTATCCAGATTATTTGACATTCGACAATCAATGGGTTGGATACGACGATGAGTTGTGAGTTGTCCTTGTTCGAGATGGGAATAGTGTACTTATCGCGTTGTAGCTCGTTTGTTGCAAAAATGGATATCATCTCGAAGAAGGGTTTGGGCGGTGCGATGGTATGTACCTTGAACTCATCAGAATCTCGACGTCGCTTATACTTTGCGCTAGCTCTGGGCTATCGACCAAGACACGAAAGACTTTAACCTGACCAAGACTCTGCTCAAGTACGTGTTTCACATCCGCCTTGTGATCCCAACGACTTAAATTCTTATCTAGCACATTCCGCTCCTGCCCCTCGGACAACGAATGGCCCGCTACACTCGCCGGCCAGAGCGCCGAAGTCGAATGTCCCAACGCCGCTGGATTTTCGGAAACGCGCAATTGCGGGAGTGATGGAAAATGGGGGACCCCGAGTAGTATGGACTGCTTGGTGAATGGGGCCAGTCAGGCTCAGTTTTTGGTGGCGAAGGATGTGTGTATTCAGGGGCAGTGAGGGGGTGTTCGATCGAATGTGTCTGCATAAGAATTTTATATTTTTCTTCTGAGTTCAATGCTTGATTGGGGAGATTTCTCTTTTTACCGAACTGTGAGGATGGTATGTCGACAAGGGGTACTGTTTGAGTCTAATATGCGTGCATACATCCCAGACTACTCCCGAGTCTGATCATATACAATTGACACATAGAGCGTGCTAGCGTCATCTTCATTTTCAAAAGAGACTTGATGCTCCTGTTCAATCGTTTCTTTGCTCAGAAAAGCTTAAGCCTCAAGTCAGTGAATCTTTGCTCAATAACTCACGACAGTCGTCCGAACCGGGGCCCGTGCCGATACGGAATGCGGAACGACTCGAAATTTTCTTGGCGCTCCGAATCGATTCGGTACGTGAGAGAACCGTACTCTTCGCATGATGGTCACATTATTCTTAATTTTCATCGGCCAAGTCTCGTGCCTGTGAGAATCACCTTCTAAGCTCGATCTCCATCTCGGGTGTTAGGCGAACCAGTTCCCACATGTTCTGCGATGGTGGAAGCTTGGAGCAAATTCTTCCGAAATTCTCATCATTCGGTCTTGATGCGCCGCTCTAGAATTCAAACACTTCGAATATGATGGGAGGCGATATATTTAGCATCGCCACAGCTTTAGTCTCTTCGCTTCGTCCGGTTCGCTCGCGTAAGTCGCGTATACCTCTTTGTTCCTGAGCTGTACGGCACTAATTCCCCACACTGCTACTTCTCCCATAAGAATCATGTGAGAACATGATAGAGTTTACGCATGGCCGGTGCCGCAACCCAGACCGGCTAACGCTGTCCGGGGTCCTACATGGCGGTGTGATCTGATCCGGAGCTATTTTGTTTGATTTTTCTCCTTCTGGACGCCACGACCACATGGATTCCTTGGCGTCGCGCCCGCCTCTTGCCAAATTTACACATCTCGCGTAATAGTCCGCCCGACATCGCCGGTTCTACGAGAGTCCAAGTCCTAGATATGTCCAGCCGTACCCGGATTCTCACTCTCGAGTCGACTCTTTCGCCATGCGGTACTTTTCGCCGTTTGCGATCCTAGGACTGTTGCACGTTGCTCGGGGCGGTGAGCTCGATGCGTTTGCCGCTGACCGTGCTCGCAATATTCGCGAAGGTCTAGCTGGTCGTAGCGTTCCCGTTGTCGATACTTCGAACTCTTCTACTGCGCCTGTCGAACTCCCGAATGTGTTCAAGCGTGCTCTAGAGCGTCGGGAGGCGCATGAGCGGGCACTTGATCATCTTGATTCGAACAAGGACGGTCACGTCGATCATGATGAGATTGTCAAGTCTCTGGCGATTCATTGGAGGGGCGAGCATAATGCTCGTCGAATGTTGCGCGCTTTTGGGGGCGTTGACTTGGAGGACTTTATGAAGAGGAGTAGTCCGGATGGTACATCTTCGTCGTCTATAGTTCGAATTCATTAACTTAACTTCGATTGGTAGACGACGGGAGAGTTTCCAAGGAGGCTCTTACGGAAATTCTTGAACGACGACCTCTCGACAACCCCGACTATTGCCCAGCGATTCGCACCAAAGTCGAGAGTTGTCCTACTCATACCGTTTTGAAGTGTGGATGTGCGTTTCTATCCTTCATCGAAAGTACATTTACTAAATCAGTTCGCAGCCTACTTGACCGCCGCCGAATCCTTCTGCAACGCCGGTTCCAAAAATCTCATCGAGAAATGTATCATGTCCGAATCATGCAACAACATGTGCAACTGTATCAACGCTGTCGAAGAAGCCGCTCATGACGAGGCTGCTATTATGGACGAAGGTCATCTTGTTCAAGTTCACCTCAACTCGGTCGGGCTTCCCGAGAGTGGGTTGCAGGCTCGTCAATTTGGAGAGGAGGTACTTTTCGGGATGCTCATTTGGGCTATTATTGAGTTTATTGTTGGGATTACGGCTGCATATATTCGTGAGTTTTTAGTCGTTTTTGATTTTGGTCAGATGCTGATTCATTTTTGCAGTCGGAAATATCTATGCTTCACTTACATCCGCTAATCCATGGTAAGTGTATTACGAGTATTATCTCAAGCATCGTACTAACTGTTCTTGCTTCATGTAGGATGGACACAGTCGGTTCGTTACTTGACTTGTTGGTGATGAAGTTATACTGATGTGCGCATCGCTCAGGGTGGGACGGAAGTGGCCAAGAACCGGCCTGTAGCTCGTATGTGTACTGGGGCGGCTGTGGTGCAATTCTGAGTAGTACGGCGAGAAACTGTCCCAACGGTATGCTGATTTGTGTCTGTTAAAAGTATTCTCGACTGATGATATTCATAGGCGGCCAACGCGTGTTTGGTAACTCGTGCAAGGACCATTTCCGTTATGGTAGCCAAGGATGCGGGTTTCTGAGTCTAGGATGTCAGAGTCTGTGTTCAAAGGTGAGTTCCCGAACTCTCACCAAATATCGTAATCTAACGCTGTGACAGGTCAATCCCAAGGGCTGCCCTTGTAGCTTGTTCGAGTGAGTATTTATCTTGGATTATTCCAACCTTTTCTCATCCAATCTCCAGCTGGTCCGAGTTCGATAACCAAGACATGCCCGGTTCCGACATGGACAAGGGATCGTTCTTCACCGACAAGGTCAGCGTCTGTCGCAATGCTTGCGCCGGAAACTCGACCTGCCAAGCCTTTGTCATCTCTCCGTTTTCTGGTAACGAGAATGACAAGCGACCGAATTGTTATCTCAAGACGGCGCAGAGGCCGACTATGACTGTATCAGGTGATTCTCTCTCGTTGTTAATTTAGAACGAAGTTTGAATGGTTGTGGCGATAAAGGTTCGACTGTGTTTTTCAAACGAAACAAGAACGGAAAGTGTGGTGCTCCGACCACTGTTAGTGGTGTTTCGTTCGACGACGATTGGTATTCGACGACGACTGGCACGGATCGACGGTCGATTTCGGAGAAGGAGCATTCTGTGCTGTTGCCGAGGGCGCACAAGTAAGTTTGATCATGTTGGAGATCCGATCAAAAGCTAATTTTATGGCGCATGTGTAGGGGAGAAGTTCCGTTCCCGTTCGACAGGAGTACTGCAGGGGTAGGTTTTCCGCAAGGAGTACACGCAAAGATGTTTATCTAACCCTTATTGACGACGCGTAGTACTTGACTTTGGCACTCCTCTCTTTGATTTATCAGAGGGTGAGTTTTTATTCCTTTTCTCTTCGAATCTTCGCCTTATCCCCTTGGTAGATTGCCAGCGAGCTCACCTGGCGTAACAATCCATGTATGCGTTCATATTCTTATCTGGCGTTTCTGGCATCTAACCCTAAACGCTTCTAGTGGTACAACGGCCGATTGGAGATACCACAGCAAGCAGTAGCACAGGTGGAGGATCCACTGGACGACGTATGTGCGAGCATCTGATGAATGGACTCTCGCTAACCTTCTCGCGAATGACTAGCCTCGGATGCTCCGTACCTCGTTTATCGCCCGTGAGCTCCTGTGTTATTGAGCTTGGCCGATGTAGTCTGACTTTATGCATTGTAGTCTGCCACAGTGGCGCCCAACGGAGATTGGCTATCGGTGAGTGATTACAAGGCTCCATTAAATAATTGGCTAAACCTTTGTGTATAGTGTCAATGTATGCACACCAGCGTATACCAGAATGGCCCACGATGCTAATGATTCTTGTGATAGGGTATATTCCGACAAATCATCAATACGGCTGTCACACAAAACGTCGACGAGTGAGTCGGGTTCTCCTTGGCTATACGTTCGGCTAACCTCGAATATTAGTCCCGTCGCCCGATGGTTGAGTAAGTATCTTTTACACACTGGTTTAGGCTATATAATAACCATTCCCAGGCCAAAATGCTCCCGCAACCGGTAACAACGGCCAAATGGCTCGATTCCCGGCCTCGGTACGAAACTTGCTTACGGCCAACTCCGCCGTGGTACACGCATTGAGCCGAGGAAACGGAGATACTTGGATTGGAAGAAGTCGAGCGATTACTGGAGGAGAAACTACGCCATACGCTGGCGTCCAGGTATGTCTTATTACTTATTCTCTAGCAGCGCTATGGATTTTCATAATTTGTTTATACAGGGTGGATACGACCAGAACATGAACTTTTATCAGCGGGGGAATATGGGGCCTTTCAGTCTCGAGGCCGCTTTTCTCATGGCGACACAGGTACGTAACTGAGAGTTTCCTTGCTAAACGTATCATTCTGAAGCTATAGTTTTAGGTTGCTGGCGTGAACTTCCGTGCTGTGGCTAGATCATATCGTACGTTTTTTAATCCAACTCAAGGAGCATATTCTGACATTCGAACGCAGAGACCAACCCGGCTGGATGGTGCAGAAACCCACAAACTGTGTCGAGTCAAGCTAATGTTTGATCTGTAGGTGGATGGGTGTCTTGACGAATGGCCCCAACAGCAACGAATGTCTCACTGAGAGTGATAGCGACTTGAATCCCACTCGTACCTATGGACGTATGTGCTCTATATCCATCCTTTATTGCGGTGAACTCACGCTCACGACGTCTTTCATCAGGTTTCCAAGTAAGGCCCTCTAGCTTTGGTCGAGAAGCTGTATGATTTAACTGTAATCCTAGTCGGGAAGTGGTTCGACCCAACACGATCCTAGGTAAGCCTCCCTTGATATCGCACAGTTCCAGAATCTTATGGATATAATAGAGCGGGAGTCTACATGGCATTCGTGAGTTGGCTTGAATCATCGAGCGAGGAGGTAGTTCATCTGGGAATGCTTAGGATCTTGACCCCGACCTGTCTGCTACTGATCCGAATCATAACGTATTCGTATTCGTAAGTGAATTTACGAATGAAATATGCAAAACGGCTGAATATTCGATCTCTAGGTTGTACATACCCTTGATGGTCAGTATGTGTATACGGTATTCTACTAGGCACTAATCAATTACAGCCAACTCGGTCGTTGGGGGCGCGACCGAGGCACGATTGCGTGCCGTTGATGTTGGAACCTCTACAAACTGGTACGCTCCAGCAGCCGTAAGTCTCTAGTATCCGCCAACTCGGATAGCGCTCACGGGTTCTTTCTATAGGGAGGGGCAAACGCACTTTTCTATAATGGAGGGAGATCTTCCAATACCGTGACAATGCCAAATGCTCAGTCGAATACTAGATTACTGTAAGTAGATGAAGCCTCTAGATCAATAGGTCGCAATTAATAGTCTTTTTTCGACAGAGCGGTACGCATTCACTCATTTGATTATTACCTATCTTTCTGACCTGAGCTGTCTACTGAAACACAATAGCATGGTACGATAAGATATTCACCACTCCATTCAGTGTGCTAACGTCTTTTCAGCTCACGCGGCGGTCGTTCCGCGAGCGACCTTCGATGCTTGGCTGACGGGTACCCAGGCAACGTTCCCTAGTTATACTCAGATCGGATACAGTCATATGGTATGTAGGCTGCGTGATGCCATCAAAGGTGTTTATTGAATGATCCCGTAGTACGTCTTGACCGAAGATTGGGCCCTCACCGCGGCAGATAATGCGGCAGACTGGCCGCGCAAAAATTGGTTCAACAATGGAGCAGGCGGTAGCGGCAGTTCATGAGCATAGCTGGCTAGGTAGAAGAATGTATTGTTTTCGTCTTGCTATCTACCTTCATAATTGAACGATGCGATTTTTTATCCCTCTCTACGCTTGAATGTCCAATCGATTTGTGGTTATTTCCATCACACGCTTTACATGCGAGCATATCCTGCTGTCACGGCTACTAGCGGCCAGTCTTATGCGCTTTACCGTTCATAAGAGTCCGTATTGAACGTTTTACCCATGTATCATCAGAATCGAACGCGAACATGACATGAATTTTCTCTAATCATCAAAGTCAATTCCAACCTTAAATTATGAGAAAACCACCCGATTCACATTGCGTTGTCCGTCTATTCGTACATCGTGAGATATGATCATGTATTCTTGCATCCTTTCTTGTGCAACTTCCAGTCCAGCTGCTGGCACGACGACGAGCAGTACTTCGCCTGCTTGCACCCGCTACACGCCGACAAGCTCGGTTTCCCAGCGCTGCTACAAGCCCAACACAAGCTGTCCGATTTCTTTTGCACTCGAGCGTCTGATTTCTGCTTTCCGGATTGATTGGGTCTGAAACTCATAGACGTGCTTTCAAAGGGTTCGA
Source organism: Ceratobasidium papillatum (assembly GCA_037042815.1). Lineage (NCBI taxonomy): Eukaryota > Fungi > Basidiomycota > Agaricomycetes > Cantharellales > Ceratobasidiaceae > Ceratobasidium > Ceratobasidium papillatum. Next base: position 6,811 of record JAYRCO010000621.1, read on the forward strand.
AATACCGTACTGCAAAAAGTGGTGATATGGCCAATCGAGTGGCAAACCGAAAAATATCCCTCCACGACGCATTTGCCCACACGCCGCCTTCGAGTCCAAAGCCTTCCCCACATGAGCAGATAATTGGTTCGCCGACTTCGACTGAAATGGGTATCCTGCCCTGAGCAGTATATTCGCAGTCGGATTTGTGCGGCCAATTACGAGAACGTTCCACAAAGGCCGGAAACAGTTTCTTCCACACAGCAATTTCTTCATCACTCGTTTGAACCACGAGATTTGAGTCGTCCTCCGTGCCATCCAATAAAATCCGCCTTTCGTCCGTCCACGGAGAAACGAGTGCTGCATCGATCACGACGACAAAGGAAGCGGGATCCAGCCGAAGTGCACCAACGAGAAGGGCAGCATAAATATCGCCTTTGTTTGTAGAGAGGCAAATCAGTTGACGCCTTTCGCCATCGAGACTGGCACTACGCGTGAGGAGGGTACTGATGGTGTTCTTGACACTAGCAAGAATGTAGGAGGGTACTCCTGAGGTCGCGAGGCGACTGCGTTTTATTGAGTCACTCTCCCGGGCCGAGAGCTGCCTTGAAGCCTGAGTCTTCAGCCAATCGAGTTTGTTCGGATCAGCGACGTCTAGCTGTGGCAACAGGTCGAGGGGTATGTGGTGAACGTTCCAAGGACTAAACCCATTACTTCGGACGACGGGAGAAGGATTGAACTGATATCGGCTAATCTCTGGCGGGCTGGTTACAGGGACAATGACCTAAGACTCATTCATCAGAATCGTAAGACGCCGGAAATATAACATCACTTAGCGTACCTCAACATAATGCGACTTTCTAGCAACTCGCAACTTATAGCCGCTACCCAGAATCGGATACGGGTATGGTACCGTGTGGTCGTAAGAATCAATGGACATCTTCATGACACATGGCGAGATCTGAGATGCAGAAACTTCGGCCAGGTTCAGTAGAGCATCCTACTCGGCAGGTAAATCGATCTCGACGTGAGCAGTGAAAGAGACTACATTCCGCGCATTCGGTCCCGAACCAACGTTAGCCACAATCCTGATCGGGACATTGGAACTTTTCGGATCGGGGGAAGCAATCATCACGGCATTCAACGCTACTGAATCTTTCATAGAAATTGAGGGCTGATAACGCAAGGTCCGGACAAGCTCGTGGTTATCAATTGCCGTGGAGAAGATCGCTAGCTCCTTGCCAAGCCTGTCGCCAAACATCCCACTTGCATGGGTACTATTCTTAAGTGCGAGTGCAATAGTTGTGTCCTTGAACTCCAAGATACGAGCCGACGCCCAGAATATAAGCACGAGATCCGACTTTCCAGCAGAGCCCTCCTTGTCTTCCTCGATAGTCACAGTGTTCGATCCTTCTGAGTTGATGCATGTTCCCCAGACAGCTTGAACGGACGAGTAGGCACAGGGATGGAAGTTATTAGCGGTCAAGTGGCATTCGAGCGTCGGGACACCAGTTTTATCTTTGTTTTTGAGTAACACTTGGAGTGATTTGCGAGGAACCGTGAATACAACACAAAGCACAGGGGGAACATCTGGCCAATCTTTGAATATATCAGAAGCTGCATCGGGAGAAAAACTTTTTCTCCAGTCGGGTTTCAGAGAGGCAACCGTATGTATGGAGCTAAGGTGGAGCTGAAGACAGATGTCCTGATAGTAGAGTGGCCCGATAATTTCGTTCCGGTCGCGCTCGATTAGCTCGATGAGTTTATCTCCAAACGTGTCCCAATCTCCATTTTTCAGGTACACCTGTCGCTTAACGCATTTCAGCAGAGTCGCTAGAGTTTCTCGAGTGTAATGAAACGGTAGTTCGAGTGAAACCCTGCTATTGGTTATAACCATAGTATGCTCCCTCCCAAACATCCGGTCATAGAGTCCGAATATAACATGTGCAAGGCTTTCGGCATCGAATGAAACAGGCACGAGATGTCGTTCTGCGTAGTCATCACCACCGGAAGGTTTAACCCAAGCGATCCGTTCATGATATTGCCTGAGATGCTCGTCAGCCAGTTTTTCGTGAACATCGGAGTGAGTCGTGAAACCAGATAGATAGTCGCGAGGAGCAAGCCCAAGGAGGGAAGATATGGTAGGGATGCTAGCATAGAGGCGATCCAGGACCGGACGAGTCACGTCCTGATCTGAAAACAAACGAGATTCGGTGTATAGAATGGATTGGGAGGTAGAAGTGATTTTCAAGAGAGGTTGCGTCGCAGCAAGCAAGTTTAGAATGTCAAGAGAGTCTGTGAGAGTGGACGTGTCGATGATGTCGAAGTTGGTAGGACCAGGTGATGCACCGGCGTTTTGCACATCAAAATTGATATGGGAAGCGCGCCACTTGGAGACAAACACACCAGTTGCCGGGTTACGTGTCGACGTGAACCGATCCAAAGCGCGACAAAGGGCGAGGGCCTCGCCGGAGAAAAACCGCAGCGTGATAGCGTCTGCCGATCGCGAAGTACGGAACGCATCAGCCCAAGCCCCAAACTGCTGCTTCATCACGTTGACGATGGGAACTTGCGTTTCAGAAGTACTAGTTGCCGGCGAATCGGAGCACATAGGCGCTGCGGCTGGGGAAAGATGAAAGCCCTGAGGGAATGTGCCATAATCGACGTCGAAAAGTTCGCCTGAAGTTGAGTAAACGAAAGTCGGATTGAGTTCTGTTGTAGCACCCTGCTGGTCGAGGATAGACCCCGCTTGCCAATATCGTTTGACAAGATTGTTCATGGGAATAGCAACTTGAGCCCAGAGCATGCCGGCCGAAAGACTAGGATTGATGCCGAGTCCGTTCTTCTTGAGAGTAGATTCGGAGACGTTGACTTGTTCTTGGAGCAACCTGCCGAGTCGGTCGGCTGGAAGAGAGGGGAATTCTGCGTAATTCTTCCAGTATCCGCGAAGCTCGTTCAAGGTACAAGCATCGACGAACTTCAAAAACGAGCCATACGACGACTGCTGCCATGTCTCAAGGTCTTTTGCAATTTCGTACAAGCGCTGGGTGTGGTTGGTGAGTGTGATCGCCGCTTGATTGCTGATTTTGAAATGGTAGAAAATGTCCCAAATTTGGTCGATCGGTTGATTATCATCAAGCATGGTGAACAGTAGGATGTTTCGAGCTAAGTAATATTAGTCCCAGTCAATATATACTTGCTAAACTACTCACCGAGAATGGAAGGTTCGAGGTCACAGCAAGTGAAATCCAATTTCCGAGGTCCTTACCCAAATATTACATAAATTCAACTACTCCAATGACAGCTACCGAATCACTCACCCGCTGGCACGACGACGTCAGAGAAAAGCGTAAACAAGATATTTCGTGGGTCTCCGCATCCAAGAAGCAAAATGTCGGCTGGCTGCTCTGGAGAAAGGTCTTGAGTAAGAGAAACGGCTGGTAGGCTTCCGATTGGGCAGAAGGGCTTCTTAGTCGGCCAGAGCAGGGTTTGCATGTCTGTATATATTGGTTCGATAAGCAATGATTCGGTTCAAAACTGAGAGATATTTGCGTTGAAGATGGAAAAGACGCGTTAAACGCGTCCAGACAAGATCGAAGAAATGGGCGCGAAAACCAAAACAGACGAGTTGCCCCATTCGTTAGCTCTTGTTATGCTACAGTGCGAAACTATCAGCTTACCAAATTATATTTCACAATCTGGCTGGGAAGTCAAGCAAGGGTGTTATTGAATCCTAACAATAGAACGACCTGAATGGGCGCATTAGCAAGCACGAAAATGACACTAGCACGCAGAGAATTCGGAAATGGCTCTAGGATCCAAGAGACGGGGCATAGACGAAGAAAGCTTACCTTTGCAAAGGATGTGGTCGTGTAGCAGACCAGGCAGTGTCACGTGCCGTTCCTTAAAGGGGGTTGTCCAAATATCGATATACAAGAACACGACCTAAGCGTATTGCAGTAACAGCCGTACCATTGGCCCATGCGCCAGCAGTAGGGATATAAGCTTATATCATGCATACAAAATGTTGAGTAGCTAGGTGTAGCCGCCGGGACCAGGATGATTTTCACTGTACTAGGATACGGCATAGGTTAACTCCCTTTTATTAGGATCTCGTATACAGCCTCTACTGTATCATTATCATTTATCATCATTTTAGCTACTCCAACTACTTCGTATCCCCTCTGTCTATTGTGGTGCCTTTTCATCGCACTATCGGGCTCTTCCTGAAACGACGATAGATGAACTTGATCCCAAGAAAAGACATCGATTCTGCGTGATGAATAAAATACCCAAGACGTCTTGTGTTTGAATTTAAGCTAAGACCATTCGAACTGGTATCTTCAAGGGCGGAGTACATGCGATTTTGATGAGTTGACGATAGATCGCAGGGCAAAGTTATCAAAGATGGCGCATATACACACTGGTTCACGGCTAACTCGTAGATTCTTGGTCGATCGAGAAAAAATTGGGCTTGGATAAACAAAACTCTCCGCTGATCTTAGAACTCTTGGAAGATAACGTGTGTATAGTTTGGATGTAGCAGAAGTATGCATGCCTAGTCTGTGTTGACTCTCACTACGTACCAATGTCAAAAACGAAGTTTTGTAGTGCTGGAGTACTGGTGTAAGACTCGGATCCTCTCAAAAAGATTGTGTGTCACATGTTTCAATAAGCCTTTTGGCAACGGTATTCGACGTTGATTTCTAGTTACACAAGGTTATCTGATCCGGCCCTGTTCTCGCGTTTTCAACCGCTTTTGAAAAACAGACTGAAAACGGCCTCCAGATATCCTAAGGGGAATCGAGGCCTGAAATGTGTACAAAAAAGGTTCAAAATCTAGCTTTCCGACGTACTCCTTGAAAGACTGACGCCGCTGAGCCGCGTCATTTGATACATGGAGCAAAGAGTCGTGAACGCCTGGGAGTCCTATACACTGCATATATACGAGACTAGTATTTTCGACTTTATTGCGATCATCGACAAAAGATTTTGGTATCGTTCTCCGTGTCATATTAGTCGGTCGTGTATTCGAGCCGGCGCATTCGCCTCAGCATGTATCCACCCCATTTTTCGTGCGAGCCCACCTTGCTATCTAACATGATTGACCACGGCCGGCAAGACTCATGCCGATCGGCACCCATATCGGAATACCCCCAAAGCCGGCGGGACGCGTAAGCTAGGCACATCACCCAATCAAATTGCACCTCTACGTCAGCCCCTGACCTCCTCGCCCCTATCTCTTAGCTACACAGAACCACCCCTTTCACGCACACAAATCACCGATAAATCCAATCAATACCAGAAAAACTACGAAAAAGAACTACACCACCACCCCACACGCAGACAACGTTCGCACCCCGGCCAGACAAAAAACGGCAGATCGATACACTATCTGTTTGCCGTGCCGAGCGAGGCGACTAGGTCAAGCCTCGGATCCCCGTCCTCTCTCTGCCTCTCCCCATCTCCTCCCTGCCATGCCACCCATCCATACCCATACCCCAACACTCCAATGCTCCCGCAAACAATGAGTCCAAAACCCGCTCAATCCTTCTTCAACTCGCGCCGAATGACAAACACCCGTTCGCCGGTCGCAGATTCGGTGGTCACCTCGGACGCACCAGCTACTCCTGCGAGGTCGTTTGCAGCGGCAGTTCCGGGAGCGAGGAGGACGTAGATCTCGAGGCCGTCTCCGACCTATCAAGGTTTATCATTAGTAAGACTAGTCGAGGCTCGAATAACAAGCGAGATAAAGTAAGGTTCAAGTAAAATGGTATGGGGGCATGACGAACGGGGCGACGATGACGCGTCGTCTCGCATTTAAAAGTCCATTCGACCGAGGGGGATCGAGACTGGACAGAATCGAGTCGACTTCGTGGAAAGAAGAGAACGTGGGCTTTGGGTGGAGCAATATCGGAGCTGTCGGAGCGTTCGGAGGGATTGCGCGAGAGGCGGTGAAACGAATTGCGCGATAAGGACGGGGTTTGATGGTTGGGGAGGTTTGGAATACGCGATTGGAAAGAGATAGGTAGAAACGGGGGAATAGACATGCGGTGCACTCCACTCCACATCGATAGAAAAAATGAAACAATAATAATGAAACTCACCTCGATGTGCCGTTCAGTGGCGCTCGTAAAGCTATCGGTGACGAGCGCTAGGACATGCGGAAGGGGTAAATGTTGAGGATGCGCGCCCTGCTGGTTCTTGAAGTATATCTATCGTGTTTGTCGAATATTTTCGAATCGCACCGCCACACGTCCGAGCAAAGGAACCAATCAAAGCACGAGCCGACGAGCCAACCGGATCGAGACCATGGATCAAAACAGAGAAGAAAAGAGCCGACGTCAGTTGTCAAGTACCGGCGAAGACGGGGAGAAAAGGCGGATTGTCGGAGAAAGTACGTCACGAGAGGGATTATGTAAGATGTACGCTCTGGCGCGTCGGGTGCGCGAGGCGAGCGGGAGGCGAGAGGAGAAAAAGGGGAGGGAGGGGACGGGGAGAGGAAGGCAAAAGGGGCGCGATGGCGCGATTGAAAGGGGGATGGGGATAAATCGGGAGCAAGTCATTTGGGGCGATTGGAGGATGGATTCTGATTTCGGCGAGCGAGGACGAGGATTGGCCGAAGGGAATGTGAACGCACCTGGTTGTCCAGGAACGGCTGGACGAGAGATTGGGCAGCACCAGCCGCGCGGCACGCCTCGCGTTCGTACGAGCCGACAGGGTCAAACGAGTAGACTGCTCCGGAGCCTGGCGACCAATATAGATTAATATAAGGCGGAATAATATAGATCAGATGACATACCGTCCTCCTCGATGCCGCTGAGGATGTTGTAGACGTAGTAGGGGAAGAACCGTTTGGCGTAGAGCATCGTTTGGATCAGTCGGGCAATCGCACGCAGCGGCATGTCTTTGGCGTGTGCGTGGCGGTACCACTATATTCATATTAGCACAGGCTGATATCAACGCGTGGGACTCACCTCTAGCCGCTGCTTGACCTTCTTCACAAACATGTTTCCATCGGCCGCGAATCCATTGACGGCGAGAACAGCCTTGTCGGTCCTATCATACCATTAGCTCATGTACAGTAGATCAGATGGCCACTCACAAGCGAAAGACCTTTGGTGCATAGCGGGTCTGTATGCTGTATCCCTCGGTCTGGCGAGTGTCTCCGGCGATGACGGCAAAGTCGAGTCCAGCGATGGCAAGGATGGTTCCGCCGTTCTCGGTGTACGGGTTGAATCCGCGTTGGGTGGTCTGGGCGGTGGGCGACATGGCAGACACAAGCACTTTGTCTCTGCGGTGGGCGAAACTGGGACGCGCGGCATCACTCCATATCTTATATCACACTGGACCCTGATCTGACTCAGCCGGGCGCTTCGGTCGTCTCTTGCTCTCCTGGTCGTCTCCCCCCGCCTACCACGTTCTGTGCTACGGCCCCACTGTTCGAAGGTGTGTACTCGCACATACAGCACTGATATCTGTCTTGTCGCTGCGTCTGCTGCCACGCCTGGGGTTTGAAAAAGTCTTTCCGAGGTCCCGCCGCCCTCGAATCTCGGCGTATTCATACACCGCCTATGTCTTTTTTGCCCGCCCGCATGGCAACCCACCCGACGCCTGTCTTTCTCGCTATTTGCTTTCTCGTATGGTGATCTCTCGCGCTACCTTCTAGTCACTCGCCTCGCTGGTCTAGTCTGGCCTACGCTCAAACTTTCGCCCCTCGGACAAACGTTGTCGCTAAAATCAGCTATCAAACTTGGCCCTTGCCCTTCTAATAATAAGCCCTGATATCCTGAACATCTCTCCCTGATCAACCGAATCCTGATCACGCATCGCCATCAGCTCATCAACCGATACGTTTCTCCGCTGATGCATGACACATCATTCTCCGAGCCTAAACAACCCCCGACGTCTTTCCATAGTTAGCGCGCGCCCATACGGCGGGTCAGCGCCCAACCGTTGACGTGGACTTTTTGACTATTCACTTGGCGTTCTAGCTCACGCTTGTTCTATTGCTGGCTCTTCTTGCGTGGTTACGGAGCGAGCGCGGAGAATGACCGGTCAGCTGTACATCGTCGGTATAACACTTGATTTCGACAACGGGTCCGTGTGCGTTATCTCTGTTCTTTTTTGTATATCTGGGTGCACCCGCGGGTCCGCGGCTCACCCTCCTTTTACGACTCTAACTCCAAATAGCAATCCGGCGGTCTTCATTTTAACATGTCCGTAACGACCATGTGCCCAGACCCCTCTTTTCTCGCCGAAACAAGTAGAAGAACCACAAGTCTTTTCGCCGAAACATCTATCACCTTGCGTCACGTCTGTATATGGTTCACCGGGCTTGCTCGCCCCTTTCTTTCGGTTCACACACATCCCTTTTGTTGTTCTCACCCTCGTTTTCGCTCGTTTGTCGGCTCGATATTGCCTATTGGGCTTTAGACAACCTCGGTCGTTCTAGCCCGTTTGCGTCGGTGAGAGTCATACGCTTGGCTTTGTCAACCTAGTTATCCTCTGCCCTAGGTCCCCAATTCGACAATGAGCCAATTATACGAGACGCATCAGGCGGCCCGAGCGCGTCGGGACACTCACGTCGCGCCTATCGAACCTGGACTTCCCGCTGAGATATCATACATTTATTCTCATCACACGTTCATTCCCGCCGGTACACCACCGTGGACCGCACGTACCAAGTTCACCTAATCACCTCATCGAACTAGACCTATTTCGCCAAGTTTGTAGTCACAACAACAACCACGCACTAAAGTCAATCATCCCATCGGTCGTGTGCTATCCAACGAGGATTCGTCGTGCTTTCGTCGGATCCGACGGCTTGCTTTGACTCTATACCCGGTCGGTCACGCGTCTTGAGGACATGTATTGAGTTCGGGCGGGATTGGATCAATGCGGTTGAACTGGTACAGTTTCTCATACTAGCGAGTGGTTTCTATTATTGCCTCCGTCGTCGTTCTTGGCTTCGCGAACATCCTAGTTGATCCTCGTGTTTAGTAACTAGAGTTAATCTCTGCCTCGGGCGTGGTCTTGGGTGCCCGATGGCGACATCGCAGATAACGGATTATATGCGTAGCCACGTGAGTACGATGGGCGCCCTTCTCGATTTCATGTGCGCTAGAAGGTGTTCAGAGCGCGTGTGTGGCGTTTTTTCAGGTGGTCTAGGCGGATTATGCATGTGTCATGTGAGTGATGGGCGAGGTCGTATGTGCGGTGAGTCATGATTGGCGAGTTGTTTGGCAGTCTGGGCGGTGGTAGTTCTTCTCTTTGATTATAGTATGGTTTATGGATGTAAGATAGTTTCGTAAGATAGTTTGATGCCAAGAACATCAGGTGGTCTGTATGCGAGGATAAGCGAGTCGGTCCTCGATCAACTGTCTTGTCTTGTCATGCTTATGTCTAGAATCTGTATATTCACACTTTCTCGGTCTCCGCTAATTGAATATTCTCGTAATTTCTAACTCAGATGCCTGTTGAGGTTAGGGGGACTATGGCGGTCCATGAATATTGCGACCTTGTGCCTTGCTGTACGCCAGCTATTCGGAACCGAGAACAGCCTCGATGAGTATGATAGCCGCCCATTGATTTATATGTTAAACAAAACGAGTGTCTTGGTCGAGCTCTAAACTTCTCCAAGATTCTGGGAAGCACCTTCGACTGCCGTTTAATCAACCGCTTCGCTCATCGGAAGAAGAAGAGAACAACTCCTAGGTGAGATAAATATTGTATGTTAATCAGCTCCGATTCTGATCAACTAGAACTATACTTTCGATAGTTCGACCCGACCCATGATGGCGGAAATTAATGACTTGGTTGGAGTAAGCCAGGATTTTACTGCAGACCGTTTATCCAAGGCGACTTACTTCACTTTAGGAACCAGAAATTCCGACACCCGAGCGTGACGATAATTCGCTCGTCGGAACCGATACCGAGAATCCAGTCTCGCCTTCGTCTTCCGAAGAATCACAGAATGATTGGCCGCCCACTGACGTGCTAATGATAGCACTCGGAAGACTGGAGACCAGTATATCAGGGGCATGGAGTGAAGAAGATCTTCAGGTGAAGCTTGGGCTGCTGCAGTTGATCGGAAATAACTACTGGGAGCGGTTCAAAGAATGTGGAGAAGCCGATGACTTGAACTTGGCCATTCATTTCAGAGAAAGGATGTTGCAAACACTTCCTGACGATAGCCCCGAACGGTTTCTGTGGTTAACGGCGCTGGGAAAATCTTATCATGAGCATTTTATCGTTTTGCAGGACGTGGAGGATCTTCATAAAGGCATAGCCTACTTGGAAGCTGCGCTCTGACTCCCTCCTAACGAGTCCAATGACAGGTCTCAGGCACTCATTGATCTGGCTGATATACATCAAACCCAGTTTAACCGCTTAGGTCAAATAATCGATCTCGAAACTGCCATAGAGTATTACAAACAAGCCTGGCAGCTTAATTCAGAAGCACCTGTATGCGTACAGAATCTTGGAGTTGCCTATAAAGCCCTTTTTGATAGATCGGGGAAGCTAGAACACATTGATCAAGCAGTTGAGTACTTCGAGAAGGCTGTGCTGATTATGCCAGACGACTATGGGAAGCAGGCAGGTCTTATGAGCAACCTCGGAAATGCTTATCATCGTATGTTCGAGCGATCGAAGAGACGAGAAGCCCTGGACAAGGCGATTGAGCGACATGAGCTCTCTGTCAGGCTATCTCGAGATGGCAATCCACAGATGCATGCGTATTACTTGAATAATCTAGGGAGCTCGCAAGCGAGCTTATTCCAGTGCTTTGGGGATCTACTGGATGCTGACAGGGCAGTGCGGAGCCACCAACAAGCACTGAAATTACTGCCGAAAGGTCATGTCGAAGAGGCAAAATTTCTTTGTAATCTTGGGACCACATATCAATCTCTATTCATGAGTTCGGGTAAAATCAGGATTTGGAGGAAGCCCTGAAGTTTCATCGGCATGCAGTATCGATTACTCCGGACGACCATGAGTCGAAACCCAGTTGGCTAAATAACCTCGCTACCTCATTTTATGCTCTAGCCAAGAAAAAAAGAGATTTGCGAGATGTCGACGCTGCGATCAGTTGCTTTCAGCAGGCTTTGCTACTCGTGGCACAAGGACATAGTAGTCGATCTTGGTTCTGGTATAATCTTGGTAGGGCATACAGCCTTAAGCTTGAACTCTTGGAACTCGCGGATGATATTGCTTTAGAGACATCTGCCAACGCTCTTCGAAGCTACAAGGCTGCGCATTGGGGGCTATAGGATCCCCCTCTGTTAGATTCCACGCATCGTGCATGTGGGCTATCATGGCAATGTCGATTGCTCAAGCAGATATCGTCCAAGCGTATGAGTGTGCTATGACGCTCTTACCTCAAGTTGTTTGGCTAGGCGACTTGGTCCATCATCGATATGAGTCGCTCTCTACTGTAGAAAACATCTCCACTCGAGCAGCTGCCTCTGCAATTCTCATTGAACGGTATGATCTTGCATTACAGTGGCTAGAGCAAGGTCGGTCGATTGTCTGGACCCAAATGCTTCAGCTTCGAACACCCCTGGATCACCTCTCCACCGTTGCACCTGTGCTGGCAAACGAGCTTAGAATTGTGGCGGAAGGTATTGAAGGAGCTACCATCTCAGAGCAAGGCCTATTGGGAGGTCTTCTTGATAACAGTGCCCGCGAACGTCGTCGTTTGGCTGCTGACTGGGAACAACTTGTCAATCAAGCACGCAGCATCCCTGGATTTCATGACTTTCTACAGCCGCTAGCTTTCAGAAATCTAAGCCAGGTGACTCGGTGTAGCACTCTGGTCGCAGTGATCATGCACAAAGACCAAGCCGACGCTATTGCATTGATTCGTGGCTCTACGAATATTGTACACATTAAGCTCCCTTCCTTTGCCAACAATAAAGCAGTACATATCCAAGATCACCTGCAAGGCTACCTGCAAGGAGCTCGGGCACTCATACGTTACAGCCGGCGCCCATGCTATCCTGAACAAGTTATGGAAAAGAAAATCGAGGAGGTGTTGCATGATCTCTGGGTGGACTTAGTCCGACCCATTCTAGATGCTCTAGGATATCTGGTAAGCTTCTAATACAAGGTCTTTGCCGCGTGCTAACAACTCGAGATTGTCTATAGGGAACGCGTTGTGGCGCATCAGATCCACCACGCGTCACCTGGTGTCCAACTGGGTCACTAACATTCCTTCCGTTTCACGCAGCGGGAGATTCTAGAGAGTCGGAACACCAGGCATATAACTACATGGTCTCCTCATATACACCGACTTTTAGTGCCCTTCTTAGGCCCGATTCAAAACACGGTGCTTTCCGAGGCATACTGGCTGTTGGGCAAGCGAATCTGGCGGGGACTGCTCCCCTACCAGGAGCAACCATCGAGATCAACAAGGTTGAAGCAGCCGCTAGATGCGAATCATTTACTCGAATGGAGGGGGAGAATGCCACTACAAGTTCAGTGCTGAATGCAATGAAGAGCCACAGCTGGGTTCACTTGGCTTGCCATGCATCGCAAAGCACAGCCCACCCTCACGCAAGCGCATTTCACCTTCACGACGGTAGCCTGAGCTTGTCGGAAATAATCAAGACACCACTTCCAAGCTCAGATTTCGCTTTTTTATCTGCATGTGAAACGGCTATGGGAGATGACAAATTGCCGGACGAAGCGTTACATCTTGCTGCTGGTATGCTTATGGTGGGTTATTCAAGTGTTGTTGCCACAATGTGGTCAATTAGAGATGAGGATGCGCCGCTGGTAGCAGAACAAGTCTACGCTTATATGCTATCTAACGGACAACCAAACAGTACTAGAGCGGCTATGGCGCTGCACAGAGCTTTGGCATCCTTGCGTGCAAAAATTGGTCGAAGCGAATACGTACGCTGGGTGCATTACATTCACATGGGCTACTGATTGCTGGATATGTCTATCATGAGTACTGCTTGTAGTGAAATTAATAAATCTAATCTGAATCAATGAAGGTGCAAAAGATTCTTCCATCTAGTACAACGTGCTAAAACAATAAGTCAGTGATTGAGTAAAGCATACATACGCAATTGTGCATCACGACTCAGAGCGAGGAGTCAAAGCTCATAAGTGGGGGTCTCCGCGACACCCTACCATATTTTTAAGAATCAATTGAATTGGCATATTTAACACTTACTGCACTTGTCAAAAGATCGTGTAGTTTCAGAAACGGTGTTTTGGCAAGATCTTGAGCACTGCAATACTTACCAAAGATATAAGTATGCAGCTGAAATCCTGCCGCTTTCGCGAGTAATTCTAGTACATACGATCAAAATAGCACGAATTTGGAGACATACGATGCCAAGGGGGGTAAACCTCTGAACACACAATAGCTAGGATACTAACCAGTATCTACAAGAGCAAGTAGATTGAGCATGACAATAACAGCGCGCGTGTCACATTTGACGTCAGTAGCTTCACTACAGGTCGAGATATGACTCATACGCCAACTGGACCTACCCTCTGATAATGCATGCCTGGATCGTATCTCGGCCTGTAGTAAATCACAAAGGCTGTCCAATGGCAGTGGATACTGAGAGGTCTTCTAACTGTGTTTTTGAAGTTTTCTGAG
>JAYRCO010000622.1:0-20395 GCA_037042815.1 Ceratobasidium papillatum
TACAGGTGAGCTGTCAACGAGATATTTTGCGCGCACTATCCTTACACTATTATATACCTATTCGCATTCACAGGCGCTCATAGCTGTCTTTCTCATTGCGCATTCAGGGGTACAGCCCCCCTAGCCTGGTGCATGGCTGAAATCTATGCTATCAAAATCACATATATATAGAAATGTTCGCCTCAACGAGGCGAGTCTGAACATGTATTTACATTTTTGACAGCGTGTCTCGTTGTCTATAATGTGTCGGAACAGTGTTTGGCGCTTTTTCAAAAAAAAACTTGATCGGCGCAGACTTATGAAAAGCGCCATAATCTGTATAGCCCAACGGACAGTGCACTCGCAAGGGGTTGTATACCCAGAAGCGAGAAACACGGATCAGCTCAGAGCTTACAAAGCGCAGGTGGAGCGGCACTCTGAACCAATCACGGTAGGTAGTTCCGATGCATCCGCTTGGTGTAATGACGCAATATAGCCGGATTTAACAGTCATGAGCCGGATATAAACTAAGTTCCCTATTTGTATGACACTATTTGAATTCTATTGTGTCTCGGACTCATCGGCTTGGATAAAACATGGTTAAATTTGTTCATTTAGACAAACAATACTATGGTAGTCCCGATGGTTGGCCTTCACGAGCTGAAACAAGTACGCTAGAACGCCAACTCGACCCTTTTGACGTAGAACAATCGTCTGTATCTCGGGGTTTTGTCCTGCTTTGCGGTCACAAAATCTCAAGGTAAACTCTGATCATCACAGAACGTCTACTAGAAACATTTCGAGATATTCTGTTCCGCGCAACCCGGAGAACGCTGTATTTCTCGCTTCCCTGTCAAGTATAGTATTGGTGGTGTGGTGCATAGGAGACCATGAGTGTGCTATTCTTTCGTAATAGGTGGTTCATTCATAGCTTTAATCATTGGCACATTTACAATGGCAGAACACGAGACAAACTTGATTCAAAACATTATAACGATGCATGAACATCGTCCCAGTAGACCCTTGTCTTACGAAGAAGACGGTTCTGGCGTATCTCTATACAGCATTTCTAGAAGCTTGGGTGGGTACTGGTCGCCGGTAAGCTCTGTCTCGGTAATCGCCTGACGAATGGCCTTCACGTCTTCCGGGGTCAGCTTAAGGTTGACCGCCGCAACGTTCTCCTCTAGGTATTTGACGCTCTTCGTTCTGACAAAGACATTAGGCTTGGTTTTTGGACTAATCATGCAGCATATACTCACCCAGGAATAGGAATAATATCATCTCCCAAAGCCAAGAGGTACGCCAGTGCAACCTGGCCGGTGGTCGCGTTGTGTTTCGTAGCTATGAGCTTGAACTTCTCGACGAGGGCCAAGACCTTTGGAAAGTTCTCGGGTTTATACTTGGGGATGATTTTGCGAAGGTCTCCATCCGGAAGGTCGGCGTGTGATTTCTGGGTTCATGGTATGTTTTAATGCATTGCATGGTATAAGTATAAAGGTCCTGGCTTACGATCTGACCGGTGAGTAGGCCTTTACCTAGTGGAGAGTATGCAACGACAGCTACGCCCAGCTCACGTGCAGTCTCGAGCAAGTGTCCCTTTTGTTCGATATCTAGAACAAAGGGGGAGTACTGATAGCAATGCAAGGTAAGCTTTGCTTTCACGAGATAGGAAATTTGAAGCGCTTACCTCGACTTGAATCGCAGCGATAGGATGTACTTTATGTGCACGACGGAGGGTTGTAGGCGAGGGTACCGAGAGGCCGATATAGCGGATCTTGCCAGCGCTAGAGGGGAAACGAGTGTAAATTTCGATTCAGGTGCTCGGTATAAATCTTAGCTTACTTTACTAGCTCGACTAGGGCTGCCATCGTTGTTTCAATCGGTACCGTCGAGTCAATACGATGCACGTAGTAAAGGTCAATGGTATCCACTCCAAGACGTTTCAATGACTTCTCGATCGACGATTTGACACTGGAATATAATATGTTAGAACCATCATCTAGCTGAAATTTCAGCCATGCTCACTATTCAGGATCTCCACGAGGGCCATCCGGCGTTACGGCAAACTAGAAATAGACTTGTGAGTGATGGTTAGGTACGAACCGGGAAAGAACCTACCTTGCTAGCCAAGAAAATCTTTTCGGTGGAACGAACAGAAGTTCATGTAAAGACTCTGGATGAGTGATGAATCGACTAACCTGGTCGCGCTTGCCGGTTCTCTTGAACCACTTGCCAATCAGGTCTTCCGAATCGTTCTATACAATAAAATTAACATATGCTACGTCCAAGTAATTCCAAAAACAGCGCTTACATAGACGTCGGCTGTATCCCAATTTGTACAACCCAATTCGAGGAGTCGGTCAAAAACCTGGACCAGAGGAATAAGTCCAAGCTTCGGTGATAACAAGCGTCTCCAATACAAACCTTGAACCTCGTCTCATCGTCTTGGTTTAGTTCGCTCCCGTATCCAAAATTACCAATACCCTACATGTGCCAGCATTAGTGAAGGTACAACAAATCAATAGGGATTAATCGAACTCACCATCGCCCCGAAACCGATAGCGGATACATTATCACTGCCGATGCGGCGGGTAGGCATAGTAGAAGTCGACATTATTCGATTAAAGGGGGATGTCAGAGCACGAGAGTGATGGTTCAGCCTACTTAGCACGGTCGTCGGTTTATATAGACGGGCCATCCAGCCTCGGTGAAATGACGACGAAGCGTTTTCGCCGTCGTATTAAATATACGAGGGGAACCTCCACCTCTCAACTCAGTAGCCTCCACCTAGGCCTCCACTTCAAAGTGGGTAGCACTTCCGCTCCAGGAACTTGCCTGTCCACGGTTCGGTGAATTTGCGGTCACGTGCATAATAGGCCGATGCCTGAGGCAGGCTGGTTTCTTTGGCGCTGTCGGAGGTGTAACAAGTGGTATAAAGATCGATTGGGATGGAACAGTAGCATCCGTAATAAAAGAAAACGACGGACTCATCTAAAACCATTCTAATACTCAAGTAATCAGTCTTATTTGAAGACAGCTCCTATAGATCTATATCCTTGCAAATACTCTTTTTTCCCGTTTGAAGCGAGCTAAAATCAATCCGATAAATTGTTGAACGAAGTGAGAACAACATTCAACTTACCGTAAAGCATACACAGTACCCCCAGAAACTGGAGTAAACCACTGTATGCGGCCAACGCGTGCCAATTACGATTAGTAGAATCTAGTATCACCCCTCCGATAGGCGGCCCACTTAGATTTCCTGAAAAAGATGTGATTTAAACATATCAACACTGAGATATGGAAAGACATACCTGGCAAATTTGAGAGGTTCAATAAACCCGCGAGAGTGGCGAGATTGTGGGTTCCGTATAATGTCACGGCAACGGGTGTAATCAAACTAACAAAACATGGCCCGCTCAATCCGAATAGTACACTGCATCAAGGTCAGCCATGTTAAAGCTTCATGCACTCGGAACCTACGAAAACGCGATGATGCCTGCGTAGGAATTCGCAGCAACATTCCACAGCACGGCCTGGCAAAAGGAACTGAATAGTAGAACCAAGATATAGGCGTTGATAAATCCTATTCGGTCTGCACTCATTCCAACAGAGGTTCGGCCAATAGCGCTAGCAAAGCTCATGATTGAGATAGGAAGGTTGGCGAGTTGGGGTGAGATTCGAGGTAGTTTTTCGCCAGTGTAGACAGATATGTAAACAAATGGAGTTAGATATCCACTGGAAGATTGATTAGTACAGGCTCGAGTGAAGAGGCGCGAGAGCTTACAAAACGGCGAAAAAAAGTGATATCCAGTAACTCCAAAATACTTTATCTTGAAGGTATTGTTTGTCAATCCATTGAATCTTTTGTGGCTTGGGCTGTGATTGAGATTTGGGGAATCGCGTTTTGACGAGGTAAAACCCAACGAGCATGACTGTTCCTTGAACGAAAGAATAGATCAACAGGGTTTTATGAAACCCAATATGTGCAAGCATAGCCTTTTCAAAGTCAGCACCCGTACAGCGAATGGCAAACGAGCGGAGGTTTGTTACCTGCACGACTAAGGAGGGAACGGCGCTTCCCAGAGAGGAACCAGCAATAACAATCCCTGTTGCAACTCCTCGATGCTTACGGAACCATTGAGAAGGGATAGCAAAAATCATGGGCAGGATGAGTCCTCCTCCTAAGCCTTGCATCACGCCCTAAGTTTGATAGTTGTCAGGAATCATAACAATCGGCGAATTTCAACTACTACCTGGGTCAAAAAGATAGACCAGAGACTGTGACAAAACGAGGCACTTAATTGGCCAAGGAAAACTATTATGCAACCTGCTGCGATAAACGGCTATTGGAAACTATGTTGGATCCAAGATATAATTCGGGGCGAGTATGATGCTGACCTTATATCCGCTGAAATAGGGGTGAATGAATGATTGTCAGACCAAGTGACGTCGTTGTATAATATGACGCACTAGCGGTCCCCGAGCTTCCCAGCCACAAAGGCGAGCGTAGTCAGTATCTAGTTAGGTAAATGAAATTGTATAGTTGAGCTGAGATATCACATCACAGCCAGAAGTCTACTCACAGCATTTTGCGTCGCGCCAATAGCACTCAGCGTGGCCGTGGGTGTCCCCGCAAGGAAGTGTTTCGAGTGATACTCTTGGAAAACACCCCACATGAGACTAGTGAAATTAAGATAAGCGTGACTTTGCGGGAGAGTTGAGCCCCGACGTACTTCCAACCTAGGCGGGTAATATTGACCCAGATTAACTCATTAAATATGTATGAAAATCAATGACTCACCAACCGACGGTGCCGCAATGAGCGCACAACCAATTATGGCCTTCCAGCCTTCGATGCCACCCTCAACGAATTCATCATCTCCGTTGAGAGACTCGGCCTGTGCAAGTGTTTCGCCATCAAGCTTCTCTTCGTTGCCCTCTGTCAATCCGGGATGGATGTTAACCGGTGCCGATGTCGACAAGTTGGCAGGGCTGTTATCCTTAGCCAGATGACTAACATGATCGCCCCGTTTTTCGACATCCATGGCGAGTATTGTGTATATGTCTCGACGAGTACTTTTCTGTTCCAAAATGATCCCGCGCTGGCCGAGCAGATAGAAGCATTGTTATCCGACTTGCTGCCAGTTAACATTCCAACCGGCCAGATGCCGAATCTCGGCAACGGATATTTGGGGACGACATGTCGATTTTGAGATGACAGGTGAGCCAAGAGAGGGAGTTTGTCTTCATATGTACTAGTACTACTTAGGGAAAGGTCATTGGGAGTTATATTACATATCAAGCGATATGGTAAATATTCCTGGGTTGATAGTTTATTCCTAGAGTGAGAAGCTGGAGACAAAATAATCGGGCACGGTTGTAGAGGTCAAATGCTAAGTTAAAATGTAGCTCTAGATCACGTGTTGTGGCGGGCTTTGCCGGCGATCCAACCAGATCGACCGTTTGACCACGCGGGCACTTCCAATTTCTGGCAACCTGTGTACTGCATATATAAGGGCATCGCACCTCTACAATGCGGCATTTAGAATGGCTTTCCTTATCTCTAAATAAGTTGTCTCGAAGAATATCGGGAACTACAACACACATAGGACATCAGCTGGTTGACGACACAAACTTAACTTTGGGTTCCATAGACCACATGGATCAATATAAGCTGTGTGTGCTCTCATATCTCATAATATGGAGAGCTGGCGAAATGTTTTCCTTTTTTTTTCTAGGCTAGCGGCTTGCATTACTAGTTTTACCTCGATTTTTTAATGACCTAGTCTTCTTACAAGATGCAATCCATCGACCTGTTTGTGATCATTTCGAATCTTCCGATAATACATCTTAATCAAGGTAAGTTAATAGCCCAACATTTCATCGATTTTTGGGGGGCGGGAAGGTAGGCTTAACCATTGTACTTCATTCAGTGCTATCAAGGCTTATGTCTTCAGTCCTACCCTTCGCTACTGCTAGGCCATTTAGTGAATCTGGGTCGCCTCTACTCCACAACATAATCTAAGCTGCTCTCGTGTGGCCAGTCTTTTGTACATCAACTTGGCTGGTAAGTGGGTTCACAATCTACATTGTGCTATATACACTTTCCGATTTGAACTGCAAGTACGTAAACCATAGTCGAAATTCTACGTAACATACATATTGGAGAAGCCA
Organism: Ceratobasidium papillatum; assembly: GCA_037042815.1. Lineage (NCBI taxonomy): Eukaryota > Fungi > Basidiomycota > Agaricomycetes > Cantharellales > Ceratobasidiaceae > Ceratobasidium > Ceratobasidium papillatum. The sequence goes on from JAYRCO010000622.1 coordinate 6,157, forward strand.
ACTTGCTCAATCAAACAGCATTTTTTGAAACAACTCTAACCCCTCTCAGGCTCGTACTCAGATTCCGAATCATACTCAAATCCTAAATCTTCAGAACCAATCTCTTCCATAATCAGAAGCACCCCCCGTCGCAGAATCTCGAGATTCCCGATGGGACGGTCTGCGTCGTCTGATAGTACTACGCGCGGACTTGTCCAGACGAGCTTGAACTCGTGTTCGTGGCTGTATCCTTCTGGTGGCTCAGCAGGATCCTCATCTTTTGCGCAGTCCGCTGGGATGAGGAATGTTTCTGCTAGTATATGCAATGTTTGTAGGGTAGCTGATGGAGGCAACCGCCCCTCGCGCCGAGCTCCACTAGGCAAGCGAACAGCTATATTGACGCTCTGGTAGTCCGGGGTATCTGGTACGAGCGCCCGGCGTGCCCATCGCCTCCAGGCAATTTGAGTATTCTTATGAGCTTCTTCCCGTTCCTCTCGCTCCTTTTTAAGCTGTGCTTGTTTCTGGATCCGGTCTTCGGCCTCCTCAGCCAATCGTTCTGCTTCGCGGGCGGCTTCCACTCGTCGCCTATCTTGTTCTAGCGCCAGCCTCAGGGCGTTATCTTGCTCATCGCGAATTGCACGATCTTCAAGAATCTGGGTGCTGGCTGTTATAGGAGACTGCGACGTTGTTGAATCTGCGGTGCTTGGAGTCAAAGGCCGAGCCGTTCCGTGGGAGCCGATGTTTAGTTTTGTAGAACTCTCTCCAAGAGGGACACTTCTAGGATTTCGAATACGTATAAATTCGAGACGACGTAAGACGGGACGTGCCAACTGAAAGATACGGGAGGGCAGAGTGTTTCGCTTTGTGGCTTGTTGATTACAGTAAGTATGTCCACTTTCATCATCGGATTCGAGTGAGATAGAGTCGCCGAAGCGGGCGTGTGAACTGGGATGCAATTTTGAGAAAGGAAGAAACTTGAAAATTCGCCTGAGTAGACTGGGATGGGGCATTGGAGCGTGGACTCTGCTATTAATATGAGGTTGTTCAAGAAATTCTGTAGCTGTATTGTTGTATTGAGCGATTTTGAGTACCAGGTAGGACACTGGAACCTACTTTATGAATGTCATAAAATACGCGCCAATATTACCCGCAGTAGGTATTAGAGGTGAGTTTTTATATGCGTTTAGATGAACTCAGAGTATATGCGGACGTGTAAGCACCAAACCAGGGCGAGTGATGGGGTACAATCGGTCTTGCGTATTGTTCTTATAGTCATGTATGCCGTGCTCATCCACAAGTACGCTAACCCTGCGCATTTCATCGCCTTACCATGCCTCCCTCCTCGTTAAGGTTCAATGATGGGCGCGACAAGAAAGAAGTGACTTGCATTGGACCTCGAAACCTTTTGATTCTTATAACACGTTTAAGGCTATGCATCAACGTTGATCATGCCAGTGTAGTAGCCACGAGGACAAACCTGCGCCTCCAAATATTTCTGCTTTGGGGCGCAGCGGCGTTGGATATGTGGGTCCAATATTGAAGGTCTCAGCTATTCCTATCTTAAACCACATCCACTGGTATTTAAGTGGTAGAATAGGTCATACGGTTACCAATGGCTTGTCCAGACGTATGATAATATCACACTCCAGCTCCCGTACGTGATTGGAAGGGCTATGTCTAATTCCGGGGACTTCTTTTCGTGTAGAAAAAGATATGAGAAAATCTGTGCAGCCTGGTAGATGGGGTGAAGGATGCTGTATTCTGTGCTAACGGACTCCACAAAGTGAGCGTCTCCAGTTTCTTGTTCGCACATGTTTATGCGGAGCTATCACGTGGCTTACGCTTGTCCTCGGTCAGCAATGGCCGTGTCATCAACGAGCCACAATCTGTGGGAGTTCTCCTCTCGTACGCGCGGTCCTGGCCTTCCTTAAGTTATACATACCTGCACAAGCATGTCAGAACTACGGGTCCGCTCGAGAAACGGGTGCTTGACTTGTAAAAACAGGTGAGGTAATTTCCCCTACTCTGAACCGCACGTTGCCTCAGCGCGATATTTGGTTACAGGCGGAAGAAATGTGACGAAACACGACCTGCATGCTACAGATGTAGACGTGCTGGCATAGAGTGCCTTGGTTATTCCCATCTTGACAATCCTACTCCTAAACCTCGGAAACCCCGAAATGAGGTTAGCACGCGAGCGCCGTCCCAGTCGTCCCCAGGTTCCTTTAATCAAGCCCCTAACTCCTCCCCCAAAAATATGATCACAGAAATTCCTTCTGTGCACTTGCCTTCAAGTCTAACACAACCTGACTCTATGCGGATTAACGAAGCTTGGTTGCTCTCTGGTTCTCTTGCGAAAACTTATATGAACTTGGATCATCTCAACACTTTCGACGGGTCTCTAGACAAGCTGTTTGACTCTGATCAGCCTGAGACTACAGAGGCTGGTATGCAAGATGTGTCCTCCCTCTGGTGGGGCACCAGCTTCTCTTCACCAGGTTCAACTTCGCCATACATGAAAATACATTCAAGCGATGAGACTGCCCTTTTAAGTGGCACGTCACAGCTTTTAGATATCTTGCCCATTGATTCTTATTCCTTTGACGCATCAAATGGCCCTGTGCACAACTATCTAGAGCCAATTGACCGCGACTACTCTGCGACAGAGCTCATCCTCAATTCGGCTTTGGTCTCGCCACCATTTTCTGGTCTCCAGAATCCAATATGGCCGTTCTCTAACTCTGAGAAACTCCGTAGAACACCTGAGTCAGATGACGAATCCGATATAGAAGATGTTGTGAGCGTCTTTGGCCCTACGCTTACCCTAGATCGTACAGCATCAAACAATCGTCTACCGTTCATTTTGTCAAGCTGTGCGTACCTGACCTTTGCTATTGTAAAACTCCCTACTCATAACTTTGACTAGATCGCCGATGGCTGACGAAGTCAGTGTTTGAACCCTTGAAAATAGCACAACGAACCAAAGATCACATTACCGAACGATATATGTTTTCGGATGACTCTCGTTGCGGAACTATTCTCGTTGCTGCTATCATGGACTCTTTGGACAAAAGCCCAACGATAGTACCTGGGAGTTTTCCAGAAATGAGGGCACTCGAGAATCGTGTGACTGAACGACTCTCCCTTATCAAATTCAGCCAAGAACCACTGCCCGATGAGCATGGTCGTGACGTACTAGCTGCACTGCACGATATTCATGAGGTGAGCAAATTACTGCTCAATATCGAAATTTACTCATACCAACTAGTTAATATTTGTTCAATGTCTCATAAGCCCGTTATCCCAGGTTATAAAACTAGCTAACGAGGCTGCTCCTGTCTACCGAAAGGCATGTCCCGAGCCCCATGGAGCCCTTATCCAGCTGCCTGCTAAACTCGCGCATCCCGAGCCCGTCATTCGTCATTTCCCTTCTCTCGATATTCTGCTAAGTTTCAACACCGGTCGGCCTATGCACTTCCGATACGATACGTCATACATACCGGGACTATATGAGCGCATACTCGACGTCAACTTTATCGGACTTCAGTGGATGAATGGAGTTCCCGATCAATTTCTAATTATGCTCGCTCGTATGAACATGCTGCTGGTAGATTTTGCGCCGAATGTAGACCCACAGATTATCCAGGAGCTTGAATCTTCGATCAACGATTTCAAACCTGTTTTGGAAGATTCTCCAGATTCATACTTGAAAGTTGCAAGGCTGATGGTATACGAGTCGTGGAGACAAGTCATGTATATCTATCTCTACATGGTGAGCCTTACCGCAGGTCCTCGCCTACATCGTTGTTGTTGAGATGTTCGATTAGGGCCTATGTGGGTTTGCTAGCAACGACACACGAGTGGAAAAGGCTTTGAAGAAATTTGTGAGGCTACTAGGTGGTGTCAAACCAGGACGAATGCCAGATATTTTTCTCGTAACTCCGATGTGTGCGGTAGGTTTGGTACTCGTTATGGCATAGCTCTTACTGAGAAAAACTCATTACTAGGCTGGAGTAGCAGCTCACAAACAACGTGACCGAGACGCTATCCGAGACCGAATCCTCTGTATACGCGAGTGTGCGCGAGTTGGGACGTCTGGGAACGATGTGGCGCAGACGCTAAACGAGATCTGGACCATGTGCAATGCGCAGGGTCGGCACGCAGTGTGGGCAGACCTGCGGGTCGCTACATCGAAGGTCACAGGTATAATATGATGACATCATTAGTATATGATAGACTTTCAAGGTTTTGTGTATTTTGGTTGGGCTACTATCTTGCTTCAATCGCCTCACCGGTTGTGTATGTATTGTTTGCCCTATAACTTGCTTGCATGTGTAAAATAATACATGAGTTTATATCTGACTATAATTCAGTCGTCTCAGCTCCAGTTAAAAATCTTTTGTCGAGTGGAATACCCTGTTCCATTCTGGTTTATAGCAAAATTCTGGAGGGTCATGTGATTGAAGGGCTTTGCTTGCGAATGCTTGCCTCAGTGCCACCTTTCACGCAACTCGCTAGCAATGCACTGCCAACCACGACACCAGAAAACTCCAGAACTTACAAATATCAAACTCAAATGTTCTCCGTCCGAGTTCGGTCCAAAACTGGATGCTTAACATGTAGAAATCGGTATGTCGTAGCAATGCTTACCAGTTCATTTCGGTGTTATTGACTTCAGGTGGCTCCGTAGACGAAAGAAGTGTGATGAAACGCAGCCATATTGCCGTCGATGCAAGCGCGCTGGGATGGAGTGCCTTGGCTACTCGCACTTGGACAACCTAGCTCCTAGGCCACACGACCTAACAGCTATCTCCGACACATTGGAATCAACGGATCTTTCCCACTCCAATCTAGTGTATCCCAATGAGGTCTTGAATGACGCCTTTTCATCGGCTCTCGAATCTTCAGCTTGGGCTGTTATACCTGATTTTTTGCTACCCAACTCTCTATGCGCGGAAAACGACCGGTTTACATCACATAATGACACTCTAGATAGCTCTCCTGACACAGGCCCTCTTGCTTCTTATACAGACCCGCCTCTTGTATCGGCGGCTTCTGGCTCAATACATTTAGATCGCTTTGCCTCCGGACCACCACCAACCGATGAATATGACTTGAATCTTAATTCGGCCGGCGTACAATTCCTTAACACTGATCATGCAAGGCTATCTACTACTCAATATCCTAATATTTACCCAACTGATAATAACGGCAACCGAAGCTTCAAGGAGCTGGTCTACTCTCGGGACCTGATTGGGTCTCATTACTGCCAAGCGGTGCCATCAATAATATCAAATATCATGCCACGAACTGTATTGAGTTCTTCTGGATCAGCAACCGTATCATCACTAGTTAACTATGATGATTCATCCTCTGTTACAAGTGAGGATTCCGATACGGAAGGTATATTGGAGTCGATTCGGCCGACGTTGACGCTAGATCGTAATGTGGCGAGTAATTCTTTACCGTTTGCTCTTTCGAGTTGTGCGTCCCTTCAATCTATTTTTGTGCATTTGAGAGCTGATTCAACCCAATAGACTTACGATGGACGATCCGAACTGTGTTTGAGCCTCTCAAGACAGTTCAGCTCAAGAAAGACCACATCATTCAACGATACAGGCAGTCTGAGGAGTCTCGTTCTGCAACCGTGTTTATTGCCAACATTCTTGATTTATTGATGAAAGATCCGATCCTAGGCGTCAATAACTTTCCAGCACTGATGGAACTTGAGAACCGGGTGCATTGGAAGCTATCAAAGCTCAAACATGAACAGAATGAGTCCCAAAGTGTTCGCATTCGCAACGCACAAGAAGCGTTATACGATATGTATGAGGTGTGTGGTCATTGTGAAACGGTCGGACAAATATCTAAATACATATATCCAGTTACTACACATTCGTGGATTTTCAACTCCTTTATCATATAGTATAAGTCTACTTCGCGAGGCTGCCCTTGCATATCAAGAGGCTTGCCATGGGGTTTCTGTGGAACCTTCCAGGCATACAGCTAGACTTGTGCACCCCAATGCCTTTATCCGTCATTTCCATATGCTGGACGTGATGCTAAGCTTGGGTACCGGCCATCCCACACTTCTCCGATACGACCTAATGCCAGTCGATGAGATGCACCGTACTCTGCCAGACTCTGAGCGTTTGCAGTGGATGCATGGTCTCTCGGATCAACTTATTTTCTTATTAGCCCGTATGCACGCGCTGCGCGAAGAATCTGCACCAATTATAGATCCTCAAACAATCACAGAAATTGAGGAAGAAATTCTAGGTTTTAAACCGACTTTCGACAACTCAGCAGACTCGTATTTGACAATTGCAAGGGTGATGGTCCAAGAGTCTTGGCGACAAGTCTTATACATTTACCTCTTTATGGTAAGACCACTTCTTCTTTCTTTCGATCTCTTTTTCTCATTGGACCGCATAGGGACTGTGTGGTGGTAATGCAAGCGATGCACGTGTCAAGAAAGCGCTGAAAGGGTTTATTAAACTTCTGCGAGGAGTAAATGCAGGACGGAACCCAGACAGTTTCTTACTGGTTCCGCTGATCGTAGTAAGTTTATTCTCTGTGCTTCTTGGCATATTCCTTATCTAGTGTTTAGGCTGGAGTTGCAGCCTATCAACAGTGCGATCGAGACCTGATCCGGAACCGCCTGCTTGGCCTCCACGAATGTTCTCATAGCAGTGAAACACCGGGAAACAACGCGGTATGGATGTTGGGTGAGCTTTGGGCAATTTGTGACCTTGAAGGTCGTCCAAGTGTATGGGGAGACCTAGGAATGGCGTACTCGAGAGTCACGAGGGCAAGATAATCGCTCTTTGGGCGCTCGGCTTTGCACCAGGGACTGATTTAGCCATCATGTTCTCGCGTTTTCCCATTCTCTAGCTCTAGTTCAGTATTTCACGTATATTAACTTAAGATTTTTCTCTTACACGACCTAGTGCAAGAAAGCCAATGGGTCCTTGTAATCCCTTGGCGGGATTGTAGGCACCCATTTACAGCTCAGTGACTTCCAGCCGCAACCGGTTTTGATTCAGATTTCGCCAGACTCGATAGAAATTAATATTTCTCGGCGTAATGAGAGGCACCGGAAGACCCTCAATCCCATCAACTGAGCTTGAACTCTACCTATAATTATCATAGTTATGTTCAATCAAGTACTATTAACAACTCAGGTTAGTTAAGCGGAGGTGCACCTTATGTTCTACAAATTTATACTCGTATGCTTACAGAGTTCGAGCTGTATCTGATTTCTGATACTTTATAGGCTTTATTTTTGAAGTACTGCAGCGGTGATTGAAGATACTGAACTGAAGTGACCACAAGCGCCAAACACGAGAGTGTTTTTCCCAAGAACAAAACTTCCGATCGACTCTACTTTATCTCGCGTTGTTTGAAGAAATCCCAGTAATGAGTTGCATAAGGTGGCACGCATACAGTCTATGATTCTAGTCAACCGGCTAACTTTAGCCCATATGTTCGCCCAGTGCTACGGTTTAGCGTCTAATTGAAGTGCCAAGTGGCGCCGCTGAGTCGACCAGTTGCGAGAGGAGCAAACTGTATAAAAAGTCAGCTCGTGCTCGTGTCCACAAGATAGAAGGAGCAACGTACCTGTTGGAACGCAGAGGGCGAGAGATCGAGGTCCCAGAGAGCGCAACCCTCGCAACGGTCGACGATCCCAACGCGAATGGTCTTACCCTTGTCTGTTTACGAGTGTCAGTAAGTGTCTGTTAGCATAAGGCGGTTTTGAAAATGCTTACAGGTGACGTCAGCAGTATGCGGGGTTGTGCAACTGTAAATGATTAAAGTATAAGGGAGTGTTCTAGATTGATACTTTGTTAGACTGGAACTTACACGGGGTTGTTGTTGGGGTTGGTTCCGGTGTAGCCTGGCCAGCCGTCGTACAACTCGTGGGAGATAGCAGCGACCCACTCAGTGTTGGACTGGGTGACGCGTCAAGGTTAGTTCTAAGACAAAAGGTGAGAGAAAACTCACGTTTGTCCAGCCGCAAGCACCAAGGCCGATCTGGTCTGGAGGGAACTGTGAGCTACAAACTTGTCAATTCAAAAGAAATTCACATACAATACGTCAACTGTATTATGATTTTATGTTAGTAATGGAATGGGACAGATGATCAGGCTACGTACCTGGCCAGTATGGGTTCCAGCGGGATTGACCGAGCGAGCAGTGATCTCGGTTGCGTTGGTTGGTAGGGCGGCGGCATCCATGAAGAGCGAGCTCATACCGACAAGGGCAGTAGCAGCAACGGCGAGCTTATTGAACATTTTGGAGTTTTTGGAGAGAGTAGATATGATTGGAAGTGGAGAGTCGAGTCGCTGAAGGAAGCTGATGTTGACTCAATCCTCAACTGTTCATTCATTTTATACGATGGTTCAGCGCATACATACACGTAGACTTTGCAAGTCATCAAGTCGCACAGGCACAACATCAATGGCATTCGGGCTGAAATATTACAGCCGAAGCCACCCGAAAATACCGAGTGTGTTGCCGATGGTCTGCACATGCAACTTTCTCCGCCTCTGTTTTCGCCTAGCTAAACAAGCATGCATCCTCATGATACCAGCTGATCCGGAACGGAGCGCACTGACCAACAGGCACAGAAAATGTCGCGTCATACGAGGAGGTAATGGTAGCGACTGAAGCACGCACGATGATGTCGGGTATTCAACTCAGTTCGGTCAGTAGGGGCCGCCGCCCGTGTCGCTAAACGTTGACCGCACCCATGGGCGGGGCTGAGTACTCGTGGAATGACTCGGTGAGAAGGATCCATGAGCGCGAGAGGCGGCGAACCGAGGCAAGCGATGTGGTGGTCCAGCTCGCCAACAAAGTCAATGTAAGCTGAAGCAAGTGATCGGTCTAGCCCCGCATGTATGTAATCTGCGCGTTTGTTTGAGATTGGTCAGCAATCTGTGGGACAAGCGCCCAAGTCAGCACAGCATCCAGGTCCTGTCATTCCGCCGCCGATCATCGTTGCTCACGTTCTATTGGTCGACCACCAGCGCGCGGAACGCTGCGGCGCTGTCTATCCACAACATGCAGCGACCCATTGGTTCTGTCCGCCGCGCTCGAGTATGGCCTCCTATCTATAAAAACGGAACTATCACACCCACTTCCTTCACTCTCTGTCCTTAGGCCTTTTTAGCTATCTTATTTTAACCTATGGTTAAGAATACTTTTCGAGCCCCTTTACTAGTGTGGGGACCGGGTCTCTCACCAGTACTCCGCGAGCTGCCCTATATCGCGGTACCTCCCGCCGTGTCATTTGCCCTCGCGAATGCTCTGACTCGGTCCGATATTCTTCACTTGAACCGCGAAGTGCTCGCTGCCGCCATATGGGTATTCTATAGGGTCTCTAATAACGTCTTGAAAGCCATTCGCCGAAGAAACGATCGAAGAAGACTCGGTCCTGGAGTGGTAGAAGTACCCAAGGCAAAAATGAAATGGCCGTGGAACATCGATTGGATGTTTTTGTCAATTGAAGCGTACAAAACCGGTAAGTATCGTCCCTTTAGGAACGGGTACTAGATATATTCTGATGCACTGTCATGGCTAGGCTATGTGAACGAGGTTTGTGTTCCCTTCATCAATAGCTTGGGAAACACCTTCAATCTGGCGATTTTTGGAGGCGACTACGTATGTCCTTTATTCGGCTCATGTTGCCATCTTAGTGATTAATTTTGTAGATTTTCACGACGGAGCCAGCTCATATCAAGTCGATTCTAAGTACGGATTTTGCAAGCTATGAGAAAGGTGAGATAACTTATTCGCTGCGTTCTTCTTCGATTATTCTAATGGTTTTCTATCCAATAGGACAAGAAAGCCATGACAAATTGGGCTCTATCTTAGGTTCGGGTATCTTCAATAGTGACGGTATGTCAAGTGGCTTATCCAGTACGGTCCCAACGCCCTATGCTCAAGCTGTCAAACCTCCACAGGCGATATGTGGAAATTTCATCGTTCGATGTCCAGGCCCTATTTCTCCCGCGACCGCGTCACGCATTTTGACAACTTTGCCCGCCATGCGGATGTTGCTATATCCAAGATCCCGAACGAAGCAACCGCGATCGATTTTCAAGACCTCGTCTCCCGGTTCACAATGGACTCGGCGACAGAATTTCTATTCGGCGTAGACGTTCGGTCGCTGGATGAATCTACAGAAGCGCAGGGTCAAAGCGCAGGGTTCGCCAGTGCCTTTGCGGCCGCGCAAGATAAAGTCCTTATGCGGTTTAGGTTGGCAAACCTATGGCCATACCTCGAGTTATTCTGGGACCGAACAGGGGAGGAGATGAGGGTGGTCCACGGATATGTTGAGCCGATTTTGAGGAAGAAGCTCGAAGAAAAGGCGAGAGGCGAGCGAAAGAAGGCCGAGGACGAGGAGGAGGCGGAGACACTCCTGGATTTCCTAGCTCAGCATACGGACGGTGAGTAGTAGATGGCATTTAAATATTCAAAGAGAATACTAATTCGTTTGTGTTAGATGAGAAAATAATTAGGGACGAGCTGATTAACGTTCTAGTCGCCGGTCGAGATACTGTCAGTACCCATCGAACTATTTCTTCATCAATTCCCACTGATTTTGCGAACGCAGACAGCTTCTACGTTGACCTTCCTCTGCTACATGCTTGCCTCTCATCCTCCGGTCATGGCTAAACTCCGTGCTGAGATTCTCGAAGCCGTAGGACCAAGTTCCTACCCAACGGCTGAGAACATTCGAGATATGAAGTACATGCGAGCTGTTATTAATGAAGTCTTGAGGTGAGTTGGTCGGGTGTTGTTTGAGATCAAAATATCTAAGTATGAAGTAGGCTCTTCTCACCTGCTCCGCTCAATTCGCGAGAGTGTGTTAGGCCGACGGTGTTGGAGTCTGAGGGAAAGAAGTACTTCGTCCCCAAAGGAGCCAGGTGATTGTCCCTCCGAACTCTTGTTCAATAAGCATCCTGATTCGTTTTTTTGGTAGCTGTATATTTTCAGTTCACCTGATGCATCTTCGAAAAGACCTCTGGGGAGTGAGTGTTGCGGATGCTCCCCTACATTTGTCTAGCTAACCTTTGACGACTCCAGCCTGATGCAGAAGAGTTTGATCCCGAACGATGGTTGGACGAGAGGTATAAGAAATATGTCGCTCCCAATCCATTCGTGTTTTTACCATTCAACGCTGGGCCACGAATTGTAAGCATTCTTTGGAAACCGGTTGGATTCCAAGGCTGATGTTGTGTACCTAGTGTCTCGGTCAGCAGTTTGCATACAAGTAGGTTTTCTGCTCTTCTTTTTCGCCTGCTTGTTCAACTTTACCAATCATCCATATTATCTAGCGAAACATCGTTTTTCATCACTCGCCTCCTCCAACGTGTAAGCTCGATTAGCCTCGCGCTTGATGTCCAGACTCCTCCCCCCGCCTCATGGACTGGAGCTCCTGGCCGTAAAGGAATGGAGAAGATATGGCCAAGGGCTCATATCACTATGTATTCTCATGTGAGCATTTCAATTGCTCCGAGCTAGTACCTTTGCTGCGTACTAAACCCTTTCGTCGGCGCAGGGTGGTTTGTGGGTGAGAATGAAAGTTGATTGAGCGGGCGTTTTCTTAAATTCTGCTACGTATATGTTGGCATGCATTGTTGGAACGCCTTGCTTAACCTTGGGCCGAGAATTAGGATGTTGTTTTTATGTTGCCAACGTGCTCACGATAAATATGCTTGTTGGTGCAACACTGCAAAAGCTTTATGGAGCACACGTGATTCGTTCCCAGATGATTGGCGCTTAGTTGCCATGTGATTTCTTGGTCAAACGAGCCCAAACTTAACCATGACCACCCCACCTCCCGCCTCCGGTAAAGCTCCCGCTCCCAGCCAGCCAAAGCAGGAGGAGGAAGACTTGGATGAATTAGATGGTAAGTACCACATCGACCTCCGCCCGTGGAACCGGACGAGCCTTTATTCAATTTACTTATGCTTGGCTCGCTAGACCTCCTCGATCAGTTTACCCCCGCACCCGTTCCTGCCCCCCCGACTTCAAAGCCACCAACAATATCCCAGCAACCAGCCGCTTCGGAAGCATTCTCAGATGACTTTGAGGCTGCACTTGCACGCGAGATGGAAGCTATGATGCGTGGGGCGAGCGCCGAAGGACCTGGTGGACCCAGTTCGGACCCGAAAGGATCAGAAGAGATGGCGACTGCGTGGCAGAAGATGTTGATCGGAGAGCTTGAGGGAACGAATGAACCAGAGGGATTGGAGGATTTACTCAAATCGTTTGGTTCTGCTCCCGGTCCTTCGACGTCCACTTCTACCCAACCCTCGGCTGGCACAGATGACGCCTTCCAACAAACTATCCGACAAGCAATGGACAAACTCAAAGCGTCCGACACAAATGCTCGTTCAGAAGCGGAGACCGAGACTGAATCCTTTGCGCAACTTTTGAAGCAACTGGGGGAGATGGGCGGCGAAGGAGGTGAAGGCGAGGAAGGGCTGCAGGGAATGATCGAGGGTATGATGGGGCAGTTGATGGGCAAGGAGATTTTATATGAGCCACTGGTCGAGTTGGATGGCAAAGTGAGTTTGTTTTGACGAATGCGTGGCCCAGGTTACTAATCGTGGTGAATTTGATAGTTCCCAGCATACTTTGACGAACATCCCGAGCTGTCCGAAGAAGACAAAAAGAAATACAAAGCGCAACAGGTGCTGGTTAAGAAAATTATTGCGGTATTCGATAGGCCGAACTATTCGGACGATAATATGGAGATGAACAAGGAAGTACTTGAGCTTATGAATGAAGTGAATATCGCTTTGCAATCATTCATTTTCAGCAACTCTAACAAAGTTGAATCCTACAGATGCAAGAGTTGGGATCCCCGCCGGTGGAGATTTTAGGCGAGATGCCACCTGGATTCGTGAGTTGTAGTGGTTTTACATTTGGATGACGCTCATACGACTCACTCCCCAGGACTTGAACGGGGAAGGGATGTCGAAGATACCCGATATGGAGAACTGTGTGATTGCATAGAGGGCCGGGAGAGACAAGTGCATGATTTATACCTATTGCATCGTGAGTGCTCCATCATGTTCAAGACTCGAGCTAAATTTTCTACCAGCTGTAATTCTTGAATACACTTGACACTCGGCAATGAACTATGTGTGTTGCCGCAAGAATCCTGCACGCCGGAATAAGTTATACCCGAAATTACAGCGTATCCAATCTCATTTCATTTACTTAGCAACAAGCTTGTTCTGTTTTGATCAGGTGATTTTCGCCATATTGGGCTCTCGAACGGAAGCGTGTCGCGAGCACATTTCCTAGGTACCCGCCATTTCGACTGAGTTTTGCGCAGACTCTTAAGGGCGCACATAGAATATTGCGCATGGGATATTTGGATACGTCAATCACTGGACGGCGATTTTAGCTGGTTTGCGCCAGATTGCTTTTGAAGATTTCCGAGACAGTCAAGTTTTATCTTATCAAGCATTTCGGTCTCCGCCATCTGTGCCAAACGATCGGACGATCGTCATGAACGACCATCTCTTGGGTGTATAAATTAGCCCAGTCTCCCTCGCCACGACCCCTCATATCAACTTTTCCTCGCTCCTTTCCTCACTGTCTTTGACTCGGCCATGCACTTCAGCTTTGCCATCTTTTTTTCTACTTTCGTCTTGCTTGCTGTGCAAGCAAACGCAGCTTGGATACCCAAGCGCGCCACTTCTGGTTTACAATTCAAGGGCGCGGATATATCGTCTCTCCTCAAGGTCGAAGCGGCAGGCTCCAAGTTCAAGTGGACTGACGGCTACACTGAATCGTTCGAGTACATTCTCGCCAAGTCCGGTGCGAACAGCGCCCGCCAGCGACTATGGGTTAATCCTAGTGACGGAAATTACAACCTCGAGTACAACGTCAAACTCGCTCGTCGTGTCAAGGCTGCGGGAATGAGCGTGTTTCTGGACTTGCATTATAGCGATACATGGGCGGATCCCGCTAACCAGGTATCTCCTCTTTATTTTTGTGCTTATTCTTGCTCGACGCTAAAATGAATTGATAGGCAACTCCTAAATCGTGGCAGCAGAGTACATCCGGCGAGCTTCAGAACAGCATATACCAATATACACTCAGCGTCTGCAATCGGTTCGCCTCGGAAAACATCACCCTCGGTATGATCTCCATCGGAAACGAGATTACCGCCGGGATGCTCTGGCCGCTCGGAAAAATCGGCTCGTTCTATGATACTGCTGCGTTTCTCCACTCG
>JAYRCO010000623.1:0-20357 GCA_037042815.1 Ceratobasidium papillatum
TGTCACTAGCAACCCATCGAAAACCAGCAGTATCCGACGGATTGCTCAACGAGTTGAGCAGTTTGAAAAAATCTAAAGCCAACATCTTGTGCGCAGCAGCAATGCGCACCGAAAAATGCTTATTGGCCATATTTTGAGCAAAACGACGAACTGTTAACCGCAGCATACCGACCAGGATCCGCCGAGTGGAGCCCATGCTCAATGGTGGATCTGACCACCGTCTCAATTGAAAATGTTGCTTTTGATAGGATGGGACTGGTTTGGTGTTTTGGGGTTAACATTCTCGTTTTTTGCTGAAATTTTTCGATGGTTGGGTCTTTAGATGCGCACCGTGACCGCACGTAGATCGTTGGTTTTTGGTTTTCTCAAATTGCTCGGCCCTCTGGGCAATCCACCAAAAACTGCTCATTTTGATAGGTTGTAACGAGATCTTGTAACAGCTTGTTGACTGTACGCTCCGCGCACCTTAGCTTTTCGTAGTTGTAAACACATTTTACCCTCGAGGTTGTGCTGAATCAGCCAGGCGCTTAGACCACATGCATGGCCTTGAGTCTCGCCCCTGATCATCTGGCCTATGCTCATCTTTTCGCATGCTCTAGGAATACCTACCGAGGATTGTTGAAACTACATTGTTATTTCTGGCCTCCCCGAATAAATCTCCCCTCTTGAGCCTTGTCCCTCCAATCCAGGCCGCGTCATGCCGGGTCAACCGATTCATGGATGTTCTCCAACACAACTCTAATGGGAACCGACAAGGGCTGATGGTCGAGGCTAAGTTATCGATGCTAGTGGTGCGGAGTCGTTGCCTATCACTGGAGATGCGTTGAGGTTTTGAGATCTCCTACGCTTCAAGTGCCATTCTTCCCTAAACGTGCGTTTTGTCGATCTTGGTTTTCATACTTTTGCCAGTCGGCTGATTATATCTTTATGATCAGGCAGACACGACATGATACGTTACCCCATCCAGCGGACTGTGGCGACTCAGAAGAGCACAGCTTGGCCGAGTCTCTCGGCAGGTCTACCAAGACTGCCCTCCAGAAGCGCGGTGCGGGACAGGCGATCTTCGAGACAGTGTACACCAGCGACAGGATCATCTATACCGTTTCCGACGACGACTACCTTTTGTGGCCGACTGATGAATAACGATGGATGCTGGAATCGTTGCGCTGAATATTCAAGAAACTATTGCGACGAGGGAGCTGGCGTCATATGAGATTGGCTGGATTATGCCAAGGGAGGCAGTAGAGATGTCTGAACTGAGGATATGGCCTGTGCCAGATCTCATAGTGGGTTGGGCACCTGTTTTCTCATTTGAACTCGACGCGAAGTATCGTTATAGTTACTTTGGTGGGACCCCTGCGGGGTACGTTTGCCTCTCCTTTTCCCCTGTCCTTTCTAGATGCGACTCACCCAGTGGTCATCGGCCACTACTACCATGTTACCACCAAGTTTTTTTTCGGGTTACGACGTATGCTGGCTTCGTACGATCGACATATCAACGTTCAAAGCGAATACAATAGCATCCCAACTCCAGCTTGAGCAATTTTCCTGCACGTCGAGCCCCGAGTATAGAGAGATGGCCCTGGGTTTAGTCAGCTCTTCCTACATACCGTCTAGCCTGGTATCGGTATGTCCCTCTCATTTATATTTCTGACCTGAAATACCCATACGGCCGAAATAGGACTCAACTTCAACGACTCATGGGGCGACCGAGTCGTACTCAGCAATTCCTCTGTATCCGATGCACCAGGCAACAAAGCCCTTCACGCATACTTCTACAACTCCTCCTCCTAGTAGACCGATCCGTTTCCTTCCGAAGTCAACACTACGGCATCAATGCTCACGTCGTCTCCGAAGCTGTTGAGGCCACTTGAAAGTATCTGGAAGACAAACCTGGGAAGGAGAACGGAAGGCGGTGGTGGGAACCCTTGAGATGAACGACGGGTCTTGAAGGATATGAGAAGCTGCAGGAAGGATCGAAGACCGACGATGGTGATTACTTATGTCTCTCGCCAGGCGGCTGGGCGACGAAAGCTTTTTTAGGCGGACTATAAAGTGCCCGTTGTGTCTATTGGATATCTTGTTGCGCGGAAGAATGTGGAAGAAGCTCAGCCATGGCATCTGGAGATCGTGGAAGTTGAACATCAATCTTGCGAAGAACAAGTTCAACTCGCAGCTCAGACGACGATAATGCTCGGCGTACGCGAAAACAGCTTGACACATCTGTTGATGATGCTTCTTTTGCTTTTGTCGACCATTGTTGAGATGTTTATTCCTGGGATCTTCGCTGGACTAGGACGTTTATGGCGTTTGGGATGAGGTATTATGGGGATACATAACGATGCGTGAGTATTTTTTCTGAGAGAGAGAGACAAGGGCTGATGAGGTGTGTGGGGGATATAGGATGCTTACAGGACCTACGTCACCAAGGGTTGAGTATTCGGAAGGTGGCTTTCGCACACTTGTGGTCATCACGAGCACATTTCGGTTTCGGTTCCGTTCGGTTTGGTGTACTTGGTATCTTGTTCAATGGTAGTTCGTAATCTCAAAACGCGAAAGTAGTAGATACATATTGTAAGGGAATGAGAAGTTAGGCTGGGGTGTATAAATTGCAGAGCTCACCAGCAGGGAGAACTGCGAGCCTGGTTACTCGCTTGCCACACCTACTTCCAAGCCACTGTAACCACATCGCTAATGGATATGCTACATTGGATACACGCAGCCTCACCCTCGCCTTGTACGTTATACTTGGTCATATCTTAGAAGAGTGGCTCAGCACGCGGGAGACGAGTCTGTACGAAGCGCCGCGCGCTTCATTGCCTATATGCGTAGCCTCTCATAAGTTAGCTGCTCATTGTGCACTTGCAGGCCAGACCATGAGGCTGGCTCCATTCCTACGCGCTAGGTCAGTCGTGTTACCTCGATTGACCGCTTCGCCGTCGTTTGAGGGACTTTGCTTAAGCTGAATAGATGCTAATCTTTTCTGCCTTTTTCTTTTGCACGCTACCCTCCGCTTCCACCTTTTTTTTCTTTCTTTTCGCAAAATTTTCCCTTCAGATGCTATGACACAAGTCTCCGATCTCCAATGCCTTTGCGTCTCAGTCTTTTCACTTCCCTTTGTTTCTGCTTTTATTAGTTCTCTTTTCGTTTCATTGGTTTGCGTTGTGACATATTGTTATCTTCTGAACACGAGCTGTGGTCTACCTACCCTTGCACTCTGCTATGCATCCGCCCCTTGGGCGCCGCTCGGCTTCGCCTAAGCTCTGTATGATCTCTGCGTGATAATGAACCCGATGACCGCGTCATTCCAAACCTCACATCCTCAAGCGTAGGTTGAAACGAGGTCACTCAGGCCTCGGCAGCGCGGCAAAGCCTGTTTTGGGAACAAGTAACTAAACACCTTGGGCTAGAGCAAATTCGGTCCAAACATGGGTCATTTTTATCGCAAAAACACCGTTGTGGAGCGATTAGGAGCCATTTTGATGAGCCAAACAGAGACGTTAGGCGCCAGTGAATTTGACTGGATTGCTTGTCTAATCTAGTCTGCCGTCCGGTCAGTTTTGTGCTAGGAGGATGTGCCGTTTTAGATCCTTATCAGAATCATACAGACTATAGGGTTGTATTTTAGCACTCTAATTTCCAAGTCAGAATGCTACTACATGTGTAAAATTGTACTATCTGCCCATAAGCATCCATGTCAAATTCTCAAATTGAGCTGTAAGTGCAATCTTTCCGCTCAGCAGCGATATGGCCACTATATTACGCTCTCTACTCATTACATACACCGGGATAGCCTATAACCTTTTATCTCGTGGTTATCTACGTGATATATGCTGTTCAGTTTCATAAAATCTATCTTGGTTGCCTCAGAAGTCGATTGGGCCCCCCTTGAGCCCGCGCAACGCGCTTGAAGCCAGACAAGGCGAATCCGCTCAGAAAATCAATGCCATAACTGGTTTCGGTGGACGGACTTCGACACTAAGAGACATTTGATACTTACCCAGTATGTTTTGCTCCAATATCAAGTGTTTGGACTTCTCCGGCAGACAATATACTCGGTAATTGGCCAACTTAAGCTCAATTTCTTCGAGCGATGGGCCCGAGAATTCCTAGCTAGAAATAGTACTGGCCTCTTCGCCTCTGCTTGCCTCGAGAACTACACAGACGCTGTGACGCCCACGGTCGTTCAATCCTAGATGTCTAGGGATTTGTAGAAATCACCTTTTTACGGTGTGAGGAGGGAGATTATAAGGGTGAGAGCCAGTTTACTGCGGTTTGCAAAAAGGTTTTCCAAGCACCGAGCAAAAATTGTCATTTGGGCCAGGAACTCCGGCGAGAAAAGGCCGTTTAGCTCATGTATATACAGTTTTAAGACAAGATGAATGATTCCAAAAGACTCAGCGGACTTGCGCGCGTCGAAAGATGTCTTGAACCCAAGAAAACACATGGTTTACTGAAAAACGCTCTGTTCGTTGAGAATCGCGATATTGGGCTCGAAGTTCGTCAAAAAGACCCAGAAATTTGCGAGATCACTACTATCATTAGTTAGTACTAGTTGAAAGAGTGCCAGGCTACTTAATTCACTTTTACGTGAGATATAAGGGGGGCGATGTTTGAGTCTATATTGCAGACCCCATTTCTTGCGTTCAGCAAAGAGGTTTCCCCTCGTTCCTTGACTGGCGTGTTGAAACTACCCTATAATAGTAGCTTGCATGGTATTGGGTCTTTTTGACTAACTTCAGGCTCAGTATCGCGGTTCTCAACGAACAGAGCGTTTTTCAGTAAACCATGTGTTTTCTTGGGTTCAAGACATCTTTCGACGCGCGCAAGTCCGCTGAGTCTTTTGGAATCATTCATCTTGTCTTAAAACTGTATATACATGAGCTAAACGGCCTTTTCTCGCCGGAGTTCCTGGCCCAAATGACAATTTTTGCTCGGTGCTTGGAAAACCTTTTTGCAAATCGCAATAAGCATTCGTACTTACGCTGTTATGGGCTCTTGGAGGTGTTGTGGTGGCCGGAATACATTCACCATTGTATAATATAAGCTCTGGTATGATTTCAAATCTGGTCCGATGAATTCTGAACCAGTAAAATTCACCGGCGTCTGACGTCTCTAATAGACCCTAGCCCAAATTTTCTACTGGACCTCATATATAGCTGGTGAATCAATATAAGAAGAGAGAAAATACGGAGGCATGTTCGACGAACAGATAGCAGCGAAGCAACAACGCATATAACCACCAATACATTACATGAACGGGATCCGACAGCATGAAAATATAGTAAAATCATGAGTTTGTGTTCGTTGAGGGCACGAGAGAAATCTAGCTTTTCTATCGGTAATATGACGTACTAATCTGACCAAATCTTCTGGTCTCACACGCTCAGGCCCCAATGACACCCCCAAAACCAGTAGGTAGTGATTTCCACACCTTCTCCATCGTTTTCTCTATGTCCATACATATCAGGGGAGCGGCGGCTAACTGATGCTTCTCAACGCGATTAGCATGAGTCTCGATGCGATGTTTAATGTATGACGTCTGGAACTCTGCTACCCCAAAGTGTTGTTCGCTTGTTTCGAGTACGCTCTTGGCGATGAGATATGTCAGAAAGAGATGATTAAATCCAGGAACAGAGCATACCTTTAACGAGAACCGAACCACTAAGCGTGTTTCTCGGTTTTCAACCGCGAGACCGAGGTTTACGACGAGCCCGGGAATTATGAATGAGCCCAGAACTTTCTCAAGGCTATGTCGATGTAAGCCATAGCCCAACAAGAGGTGCAGATCAGACTGGCTTGATTGTGTGTCTGCGGCAAGAATGTCGAGCACACCTAGAGCATAGATTGGTCCAACGGAAAAATTACTGAATTTATCAGCCCACTCTTCCCATTGTTTTTCGAGTTCTCCCAGGATTTTAAAACAGCGAAATATGAATAAGGAAGAGCCAGCACGGAGTTGCGCAAAGTGCAACTTTCTCACCGCCTGGAAAGCAATCCACTCTAAGCAGCAGAAATTAAATAAGATTTTTTGCAAGCGAAGAGGCCAGACGTACCTGACAGATCGTTATTCTTGATTATGAGGGACAAGAAACTACCACAAGTGATCACCAAAAATGCTGCAATAGGACCACCCAGGGTGCTGAGAGCTTGAATGCGTAGAGGAACGGGATGCTCAACCGCTCTCATACGTCTGATTGAGTCGCACACAGGCAGAAAGTAGTTTAAACCAAACGTAAAAATTTCGAGCAGTACGGTTGCAAGATAATTTGCCAGTCGCTTGCTTTCCGCAATCTTTTCAATTATTTTATCATTACCAATGTCAACAATTTTTCGGAGTTGAGACCCGCATTCGGTGTTGCTTTCCAGTAGTGCCCCAGAAGCAGCATGGAACACGTCCTGAAGGCCGATAAATAGTTCGAAATCCCATGAATGACGCCATAGTATGTTAGACATTGATTCGTTGTACAGGGCGAGACAGCGAGGGCGGTAGCGAGAACGACCACCATCGGCACCGCTAGGACCCCAAAAAATCCTATCGCCGTACCCGGTCTACATCCATCTGCTAACTTCTCCTCTGCCTTTCTGTCTTTTCTTCCTCCCTATCCGCATATAGTTTCTGGCTCTCGACTCTAGACACCTCTAATATGGCCTCGGTAGCCAAAAGCTCAGCAGGCTCGCGCAAACCATCAACCAACGCTCCGGCCGCCAAGACCGTAAACCCTAAGCCCCCCGGTGACCCTAATGCCACCCCCACAGTGCCTGACGCCACAGCACGCAAACCAGCGCCGAAATCTGCCGAAGCTGCCGCAGCCCTCCTCTGCTCGCACAAACTAATCGGAAAGAAAGATACGATCACTGGAGCGCTCCTAGTAAACGTCCTAGATGCAATCTCAGAATCCTCCGGCATCTCAGAACATCACTCACACCTAGTCACTGCCGTCTCTAGACTAATGCCCAAAGCCTTGGAACTTGCCAGCTCTTTCTCGTCGAACCTGGGAGAGGTCAGGGACGCACTCAACATCATGGACGGAAAGATGAACCGAGTGCTAGAACTGGCGCAGAATCCAGTGGGGATAGGAGAGGATCTGGAGGAGAAGGTAGACCAGGTGCTCACCTCGACGGCCGAAATCATGAAGAAGACAGAGGCTATTGAGAAGGTTACAGACGAATCGATCGGTGCTCTCACTGCCTTCGTGGAACAGCAAGGCATGCAGCAAAATCGGAGCTGGAGCAAGGTTACTGGGGATAACAGACGTAGTCACAAAGAAGCCTCTCCTCCTACGACTTCTGACGCCCCGATCACTGGAGCTAATGCAATCCCAGCCAAGAAACAACAGAAACGTGACCCCGTTCCCCTTTCGATAGGCAAACTTCCCCCTGATGCGATCCAACGATGCCACATCGAAGCTGCGACCGTCCTAGTCCAACCCAACGATCCCCAGAACCGCGGGCTGGGCCTACTAGACGCCAAAGGCCTACTCAAAAAAGCCGAAGTCTCTGTGGAATCGCTCTGGGAGCGCATCAAGGACTCTGAACTGGTTGACACGCTTGGGCTCAAATTGCTCCCCACCTTGGTCTTTAAGTCAGCCAGACACCTCCCGAGTGGGGCCATTCTTTACGAGATGGGCGACCACGCACAGGCGGCCTTCCTCAGTCATACCCAAGTTGCTCTCGAGTTCGAGCGTGGTTACGGGGACGTCACTTTTCGTGGCCAGAGGGCGGACATCTTCATGGAAAGCGCCCCCACCTCGTTCCTACCCAATGACAAGGAGATTATTCGGGCTCTAGAGGAGGAAAACCAGCTCACGCGAGGAAGTGTTATTGGATGCTCCTGGGTCAAACCTGCTGAAAAGCGGTCCCCAGGTCAAGTCCGAGCAGTTGTCCGGATCTCGATGCGTTCGCAAAACTGCGCTGATGTCCTTATAGCTAACAGAGGCACCCTCAACGGAGAACCAGTGACCTTCCGCCGCATTGAAGAGGAACCAATACGTTGCCTAAAATGCCAGAAGTTTGGCCACAAGTCCGGGAGTTGCCGATCTCCTAAAGACGTGTGCGGTGTTTGCAGCGGAGAACACTGGACATCTCGTTGCGACAGGTCGGGGGCCACGCGCTGCGCCAACTGCAAGTCTGACGAACACACAGCCGCCAGTAGACTTTGTCCGTCCTTCGAGGACGCTAGGGACCGACTCAACCAGAGGAGACCGGAAAACCGGCGCACTTTCTTTGACCCAGAACGCTCAGTGATCCCAGCTGATCCTGGAGCTCTTGCTGAGCTCTTCAGTGCGCTCAAGCCGCCCTCGCTGACGCTCGGGGACAACATTACGGACGACGGAAAGGGTCGCCCAACCGTCATTCCTGCATTCCAGAACAAGACCAAACTATCCAAGGAGCCCCCCCCACACCTGGAAAAGCCAACCTCGTCCCTCATCCCAGTCCCGGGCCCGCCTCAGACCGCGACCGCAAAGGCGGCAAAGCTTGTCACCGAAGATGGAGAGGAAGTTAGCTGGTCAGAATCCGACTCGGAATCTGCTAGAGTAATCGATTTAGAGGACCTCCCTGAACCAGAACCCCAAGCAGCTCGGGCCAGCTCACGCTCGCCACTGGAGACCCAGCTCAAACTCATGGCCCCTGGACTGAAGGCGCCTTCCATACTCACCATGAGTAAGGTTCCGTACGCCCCATGGCGCCCTCGCTCTACCTCGGTCTCTTCAGCCGCCTCGGTCTCCTCCGATAGCTCGATCAACACCATCGTTCCCGACACGCCCACTCCTCAGGCTAGAATCCCTGCAGCACGTAAATGAATACTACACCCGAACCAGAATCTGTGATCAGCGACCTTCTCACTATATGGCAAATCAATCTCAACAAATCTCCTGGCGCGCAGACTGCTTTTACACTAGACCCAGCGATACGAGCAGGCTCTATCCTAGCTATTCAAGAACCCTATCTAGACCACAGGGGTTATTCCCGACCACCGCCCCAATGGACCTCAGTATACCCTACAACACACTTTAATAAAGATGCACCCCGCTCACGCTCTTTCATCGCCGTCAACCCGGAATTATCGTCCAACGGGTGGGAACAAGTCGACTGCGACTGCGCGGACATTACCTCAATCAGACTAGTGACTAAACGCGGCTCCATCCTCCTCATCAACGTGTACAATCCGTGCGATTCAAACGCCTCCCTCCCCTTTGTCAATACACTCCTGAAGAAAAGACTCCCCGGAGAGATGGTAGTGCTCCTAGGCGATTTCAACCGACATCACCCCCTCTGGGACGAGGACCGCAACTCCCACCTATTCACTAAAGCCAACCTAGAGCTAGCGCAGGAGCTCCTAGACCTGACAACTCGATTCGACCTTGACATGACGCTACCCAAAGATATTCCTACGCTCCAGTCCCTAAGCACCGGCAACTTTACCAGACCGGACAACGTCTTTGCCTCGTTTGCGCTTGCCAACGACCTATCCTCGTGCGACACAGCCCCCGCCCGTAGAGTCGACAAGACGGACCACTTCCCGATCCGCACAGAGCTGTGTGTAGAACCGGCATTAGCCAGGAAGATTGACCGATGGAACTTCAAGAAGATGGACGCGAATCTGTTCCGCCGCGAACTGAGGACTCTACTAGAAGATCTCGATCTTGAGTATGAACTCAATACCCAAGAGAATCTTGATGCAGCAACTCTGTCCCTACACGAAGCGATCCTCTCAGCCGTCGAAAAAAGTGTTCCTAGAATAAGACTGGACCCCAGGACCAAACGGTGGTGGAACAAGGAACTCACCGCGTTCCGGAAGAAAGTCAAGAAGCTGGCCGCTCGATCGTACCGTGCTAGGCGGTTTAAAACGGCTCCCATCCATGCAGAATTCAAGACCCTCCGTAACACGTACACCCAGGCCATCAGAGACGCGCGCCAGAAGCACTGGGAGGATTTCCTAGAAAACCTCAACGATGATACCTTATGGTCGGCGGCAAAATACATAGGGAGCGAGCAAGGAGACGGCGGTAGAACCAGGATCCCAAGCTGAAAGTACAAAGACGCGAGTGGGGCTGAAGCGGTGGCCAAAGACAACGCAGCAAAGAGCAGAGTACTACTGGACGCTTTCTTCCCACCTCCTCCCACGCCCTCAGACAGTCCCACTCCGCCACCACCTCCGCCTGTACCCGACCTCCCAGACCTCTCCTTGGCCGAAGTGGTTGAGGCAATCCACGGGATGAAACCCCACAAGGCACCAGGCCCGGATGGCATACCAGCACATGTCTACATTGAGGGTGCAGACCTCATTGCACCAGTCCTACACAAGATCTTCTGCGCGTCGCTGAGAGAGAGCCTCTACCCGACCACTTGGAGACACTCGCAAACCGCGGTCCTTCGAAAACCGGGAAAACCGGACTATACCGTAGCCAAGGCCTACCGACCAATCGCACTCCTCAACGTAGTCAGCAAAATACTTTCCTCCTGCGTAGCTAAACGGCTCAACCTACTAGCGGAGAGACACAACTGGCTCCCGGAGCACCACTTTGGAGGCAGACCGGGCCGCACGACAACAGATGCCCTACATCTCCTGACAAAACGGATTAAGGATGCATGGGCGAAGAGGCAGGTCGCCTCAGCTCTCTTTCTGGACGTGAAAGGCGCCTTTCCACACGCAAACCCATACCAGTTGGCGGAGAACATGCGACTTGCAGGGGTACCACGGATGTACATCAGATGGACTCTTTCTAAGCTGGAAGATCGCACGACATGTCTTGCCTTCGACGACTACATCTCAGATGCGCTTCCCATTTACAATGGCATTGACCAGGGATGCCCACTCTCAGTCATTTTCTACTTGCTCTATAACTCGCCACTAGTCAGGATTCCTAGAACCTCGAAGAGCGAACTCTGCGTAGCTTACATTGACGACATTACATTCCTGGTTTGCGGGGATTCTGCTGAAGAGAATAATAAACGGTTACTGAGCATGATGACTCGCCGTGGAGGCGCCTTGGCCTGGTCTGCAAGCCACAATTCCACTTTTGAACTGGACAAGACTGGCCTTGTGCACTTCTCGAGGAGGAAGGGAATCCGAAGGGAGTGTCTGACTATCGGGCCGCAGGTCATCGAACCCACCAAGTTCCATACCCTCTTGGGAGTCATCCTTGACCAAGAGCTAAGGTTCAAGGAGCAGTGTAATAAGGCGCTGGCTAAGGGCATCTTATGGACCTCACAGCTAGGGCGATTGGCCAGAATGTCGTACGGTGCACCACCTAGAACCGCACGAAAGCTCTATCTGAGCATCGCAGTCCCGCGATTCACATATGCGGCCGATGTCTGGTTTACCCCCATAGCGCCACCCAAGGAAGGGAAAAGCAGAACCTCAGGCTCGGTTGGATTTGCGAATAAACTATCAGTGGTTCAGTCTACTGCGGCTCGCGCCATCCTTGGCGCACTCAGAACGACCCCAATTGTGCATCTAGATGCATTTGCAGAACTCCTCCCCATCCGTTACCTCCTGAATGAAGCGTGCCAGAGGGCGGCAATACGCTTAGCTACAATCCCGGACCGACACCCACTTCGAAAAGATGTCAACCAGGTTCTCAGAGTCAGCCGGAAACGCCATATCTCCCCTCTCCACCAGATTCTTTCCTACGTCGAACGCCTACCGGTGGACCTCGAACAATGGTCATTCAAGCACGACTGCAGCCGACCGCTCACAGTCCCAAAGCACCTTTTCCCAAGCGACAACTCCGCGATCATGGAAGCTAAAACCGACCACGCAAGAACCAAGGTGTTCACAGATGGATCTAGGGGAGGACCAGGGGTAGGAGCAGGAGCGGTACTCAGAGTGCACGATCGTACGAGGGCGTGGACAGGGATCAGGTTGGGCGAGAGGACTCAGGTCACGATCCTAGAAGCAGAATTAGCAGGGATCCTCCTAGGACTACACATCATGGACCGACTACGAATAGTGGACGACGCAATTGTATACAGCGACTCCCAATTGGCCATCGCCTGCATCCTTGGCAGGAGCACCGGGGCACCCAAGCACCTGGTTGGGGCGATACGGAAGGCGATGAAGAAGATCAGGGACCGGAAGGACTGCATAGAGCTCAGCCTTAAGTGGTGCCCGGCGCATAGGGGACTACTTGGTAATGTCCTGGCGGACCAGGAGGCGCGCGCGGCAGCTAAAGGAGAGAGATACCCCCAGGACCTCGTCCCACGTGCCCTACGCGATTTCAGGCATCAAATCACCCGAGACCTAGCAAAAAACCTCACCAGAGAGTCAAACCGGGAGTACGCCTTACGGGGCTGGGAACAAACGAGTGCAGGGACCAAGCTCAAGGAAAGATTCCCGACGGTCAGACCCGAGAACTTTCTCAAACTCACTGCACAACTCAACCGGTCCCGCACCACCGCCCTTTTCCGCCTCATCACGGGCCACGTCCAGCTCCAACGACACCTCCACCTCCAACGCTCGGTCGATTCGCCTATTTGTCAGGCCTGCGGCAGTGCACCGGAGTCGGTCACGCATTTCGTTCTTAGATGTCCGAAATACGCTGTCATCCGACAGTACGTCCTGGCCTCACGAGGGAGAAATTTCCTTTCTTTGTCTTTTCTTTTTTCCACTGCCGCAGGCATTACGGCGCTCCTGGAATATGTCCAGCGCTCTTACCGTTTTTCAGACCTCCTTAGATAGAGTTAGATAGCTGCACGTCTGTGTCTCCCACACGTCTGTGTCTCGGGTAGCCGTCCAGTAGCAGCTTCAAGCGCTCCGGCCATATCTCGGGACATGGGCATGTACGGGTAGCCATTAGATAGGTAGACAGGTTTTCGGGTAGTTACATCGTAGATAATGTTGCTCAGCCCTCTCTTTATCCGTAGTACATAGTTAGCGCTTAGCGTGCAGCGTCAGGAGTCTCCTTTTCTTTTTCCTCTTTTGTCTCCCTGCCTACGTTTGTCGCTTCTGTTGTCTCTAGAGTCGTACCATGAGGCCTGGCCTCTCCACGACTATAATATACATGATTTAAAAAAAAAAAAAAAAAAAAAAAAGACAGCGAGGGCTACTAATCAGATGAGGCTTCAGCGTCTCTGTGAAATCAGTACCGGAGTGGGAATTGTCAGGGTCAAGTGCGGTACACAGTCGTAGCATGACACTCTGTTTTGCTGCTTCGGGCGACAGGTCCAGTAGCTCGTCCAGAGTAGCGAGAACACACAAGTCCCAAGTGTCCGCAGTCAAAGCAGCCTCCCAGCTAGCCACACGCCGAGTGAGTACAGTGAGGATGGTCAAGCAGAGGAAGTAGCAATTGTACCGCTGTAAAGTGTACACGCTACATGGCTTAATATTTTGTATAGTGTAGCACACCGCAAGTACGTCGAGTATATCAAAATTTTGACCTAAATTCACCTCAGCTATTAGATCTGAGCCTACTTTAGCAGAATCTGATTTGTGCGCAGGAAACCACTGAATGAGGTCGTGAGATTTACAGCCTATGTACCGAATGGCATCGGTTCGAGAGCCCTCACCCATACGCTCCACACGACACACGGCTCCGTCCGTGAGCTTAAGTAGCAGGAACTCGTGATAGAATGGCCCGTGCGCGTCCCTACGATGCTCGATGGACTGAAAAGTGGTGTATGACACTCGCTGCTGCTGGTACCACCGCATGACAGGGCAGTCATCGTGCAGCCACTCCTGGTGAAATCTCATCGTAGTCAAGCGCTCCCGGCTGTGCAGACCAAACCATTCTGTCAAGCGTCTTGATAGTATACTGGACGAAGTCAGCGAGCTGTTGATGACATTATCACGCTCATGACGGTTTTTTGAGCGGCGCCAGAGGTCCGGGGGTCCCTTCATTTTCTCAAGAGACTGCAAGCGGATGGACGTTGCTTGAGCGGCTGCCGAAAGATAAATCAACGAGTTTAGAAGATTTCAGAACAAGTAGAGTTTTTAACTTTCGGCTGTTATAGTAAGAGCACGAGAGGCTGTTGCGGAGGCAAGAGGAACAGGACGGCTGGTACGCTCATCAAGTACCCAGCAATGGGCGACATGCAATTCACAAGACCGATACTGGAGGCGGAGATGAAGAAGCCCCGGCTGCCAGTCACGAGCTACCATCAAGGTGTCGAAGTCTCAATTCATCAACTTCGTAGATAAGCCTCACGAGGGCTTATTACATATTACATGGTGTTGACTCTTGCTTATGGCAGTCGCAGATGTAAGCAGATACCCCCTAAGCACATTATCACATCCAGCCGTCATCCTCACCATGGTCTACAACTATATTGACAACCTGATCAAGCTTCTACTACCTCAAACGTGAACTTAAAAGTCTACGAGTAGCGTGGTTGGATTAGTGATCGCCAAAGGAGCAGTCCAACGTGTAATTCGTCTGTACCTCCACAAAGGGGATGTTGATGGATCCCCACAATCCCAGGTCAACCGTGAAAAACCCCCGGTTCGTAAGCATCAGAAAGTTTGTTTCAGCGCCATCGTGCCCTTAGTAAAAAAAATCAACTTCCCCTTCCCATGATCCGATTGTCATGATCGGACTCTTATGATCTGATTGTCATGATCTAGCTGTGATGGCCCAGCCGTTGGCAAGATTGGCTAAGCTGGCGAGGGCTGAAAAACTCGCGAGTGCTCCCATTCCCTGCCAGTGTGCCCCCGACGCTGTTTTGGCTGTCATGAGGCAAAAAAGTACTAGTCTTGCACGCTCGTGACTCTTGAACAACCGAAGAGATTACTCACACGCAAATAGAGTGACCCGGAGCTTGGGTGGATTCCCAGAGTTCTTATGACCCAATTTTTATGATCTACCGTAATTGGCATGCCACACATATACGCGCCTGGTATCTGTTCGTACATCTATTTGTATATGAAGAATCATCAGATAACTGCCTTCAAGGGCCAAACACTATTCTAAAGTTTTATCCTGCCCTAATCTAAATGCGCACAAGGCATACAAGCGCGGCCTGTTTGCCTGCCGCCATTCCATGATACACCGTAGGCGTCCTGCTTCTTGCAAACAACTATCTGCTTCAATCGTGACACTATTTGATATGCGAAATTATGAGCTCAATTGTACTGAAAAATACGAACAAAGTGATTTTGCAACATAATCATGGCGGGGTACGCTGACAGTCCAACTCGTTGAACGATATTTTCAAGACTCAGTAACACCACCAAAGCCAACAGGCAGCAGCTTCCACACCCTCTCTATTGTTCTCTCCACGTCCATACACACCAAAGGAGCGGCGGCTAAGCTGTGTTTCTCAACGCGATCAGCATGAGCTTGTATGCGCTGTTTGATGTATGAAATTTGGAACTCTGACACGCTGCAGACTTTTTTGTTTAGTTCTCTTTTGTTCTGAATGATGAGATTAGTCAAAAGTAAAGAAGGGAGGAGAGCGTGATGCGCATACCTGAACCGCCAAGCGTGTTCTCTCCCCCTCAGCGGCAAGACTGAGGTTTCTGACTAGGTTAGGGACAATGAATGAGCCCACAATCTCCGCAAGACGCTGCCGATTCAACGTGTGGCCAAGTAAAAGATCTAAATCAGAAGAGCTGGCTTGGATGTCGCCCGCTAGCGTGTTGAGTACCGATAGAGCATAGACCGGGCCGTTGACTATAGGACCCAATTTCTCATCTGGCTTATCATCTTCATTTTTGAGCTTGTCCAGGCTCTCAAGGTATTTCACGGTCACCATGGAGAAAAACATGCTTCGCAGCTCAAAGGGCAATTCGCTCAAAGCCAGGACGAGATACTGATCTAGAAATCAGGAAGTGAATTAGATGTATCATCAACGGTGAGGCAAAATATACCTAATGGATCGTTTGAACCGGCAGTGAAGGATAAATGACCAGACACAACCAAGAGAATAGATACAGCCGGACCAACGCAGGTACCAATCGCCCGCATGCGTAGAGGAACGGGATGTTCAATTTCTCTCATGCGCATAATAGCTTCATATTCGCGTAAAAAAGGCTTGAAGGATAAACGTATAATTTCTCGCACCACATTTGTGAAATG
Organism: Ceratobasidium papillatum; assembly: GCA_037042815.1. Classification (NCBI taxonomy): domain Eukaryota; kingdom Fungi; phylum Basidiomycota; class Agaricomycetes; order Cantharellales; family Ceratobasidiaceae; genus Ceratobasidium; species Ceratobasidium papillatum. Next base: position 16,020 of record JAYRCO010000623.1, read on the forward strand.
AGATGCTAGTCGCTTGTTTTCGGCAATCGCTGGAGCTGTTTTATCCTTGCCTATGCTGGCAATCTTTTGGAGCTGATTCCCGCACTCGGTCTGGTCCGCCAGTAAATCATCAGTAGCAGATTGAAACACGTTCTGAAGACCAGCAGATATTTCAGAGTCCCACGAAGTATGCCATAGTGTACCAGACATTGATTGTTTGTACAGACCAAGGCAGCGCGAGTCACTGATCATTTGTGACTTCAGCGTCGTTATAACGTGAATGCCGGAATGCGGGTTACCAGGGTCAAGCGCAGCGCAGAGTCTTAGCATAGCGCAGCTTTTTAGTTCTTCGGGTGATAGGTTCGATAGCTCGTCTAGAGTAGTGAGAACACATGAATTCCAAGTATCCGTGGACATAGCGATCTCCCAGCTGGCCACGCGCCGAGTGAGCACGGCGAGAATTGTCAAGCACAGAAAGTAGCAGTTGTACCTCTGCAGAGTGTACACACTGCAGGGCTTGACATTCTGTATAGCGTAGCATACGGCAAGAACATCAAGTATGTCAAACTCTTGACCCAGATCCACTTCAGCGATCAGCTCTGAGGCGGCTGTAGCGAAGTCAGACTTGTCGACAGGAAACCACTGGATAAGATCGTGTGACTTGCATCCTATGTAACGAATGGCGTCTGTACGTGAACCTGCTCCCACACGCTCTATGCGGCAAACGGCACCGTCTATGAGTTTGAGCAGGAGGTACTCGTGATAGAACGGTCCATGGATGTCCCTGTAATGCTCGATCGACCGGAACGTGGTGCACGAGGCTCGCTGCTGATCATACCATTGCATGACAGGGCATTCGTCATTGTGCCACTCGTTATGAAACGTCATAGCAGCCAAGCGTTCCCGGCTGTAGGACCCCGACCATTCCAGCAGACGCATAGAGAAGACGCTTGATGCAGCGAACGAGCCGTTTATAAAACCATCACGCTCATGAGTCTCCACGGAGTGTATTCCAAGGTTCTGGAGTAGCTTCATGATATCAAGGGCTACAAATGGACAGGCGATATGTTGACTATTGTCAAATCGAAATATGATTGAGCTATGCCGAGAAATCACAGAGGGGCAAACACTCAAACCGTCCGTTGGTATCGTAAGTACGAGCAGAGGCGCAGAGTGCCCGTGGTGGAGAGATGGGGCGGGAGAAACATAATAGAACGTAAACCCTTCAAATTCACAAGCGCCGCCCGCGGCCCATACCTTGCCGATGGTGATCCCGTGATCCCGTGATCGTATTTAATCAGGGTCGTCTTTTCACAAGACGATACTGAATTTGAGACACTTTGGCTCACCCAATAGCATGTGCTACATAATAACAAATGTTTCTGCATTTGCAGCAATTTGATAATGATATAAACCAATTGTAGGATCAAGAGTTCTATGCAGGTAGTGTATTTTTGGCCAGTACAAGTGACACATGAGGACCAAATCAACAATATGACTCGCACACGTCAAACACAAAACCAGTTGCTACAAGTAGTAAGTCATAGTACACTGCATGCTCCAACAGAATTATATCACATGGCTCTAAAAGGATATTGGGTTAACGTGATTGGATCTTAATTGGATTGGTTAAGAAACTCACTCTATACGCCCAACAGCTGTACCTGTTGCCGGTGTATGAGTCGTTTCAGCAACCCATGTTACATGAAGCTGATGCCCATCACGTGACATGTGTGACATGTAACTGATGCCCATCAGCCCTCCACACGGATCTACAGGTTACATCAGAGTGATGGGCATCAGGTAATCAAATGTAATACCCCTCAATTAGTAATTTTGTAATCAAATACAATGCAATTTTGATTGATTTTTTTTCTCAGCGTCGCGTCCGGGAAAGTATTTTGCAATTTCCTCATTTGTTTGTGATCCAAATTAGATACTGTTTGTACACAGGGGGTGCTAGAGCCCCTGTCTACCTGCCTGCCAAATTTGGAAATTGTGGCTGTGCTGTGCACATATTCTCCGCGGAAACCGTTCACACAGGTCTGGCATTTCACACTGTGGGGGATAGCCACACTTACCAATCCATCACTGATCAAGTATTTGACAGGTCTGACATAACTGATCCAATCTAGCTCAAGTGTCAGGGCTGTGCTTCCGAGGCACTCTGCAAGTCCTGCCCCCCATGGTGTGTCCATGCCCACCCTCTCAGGCCAGATCTGCTCTACTTGCCTGGGGGTAGTTCATAGCATTTAGCAGGTCTCCTGCATAGAGGAAAGACAATAAATGGCTGGATAAAAAGTTAGCAGTTGGGGGAACTAAAATTCAAGCTAAAATTTGATGGACCCTGACATCTGTCAAACTTTTGATTACTTTTCCAGCCTATTTACAGCACAGAAAAAGGATGATTTACATTTGCAATCAAACTGCAATTAAGACAAATACAGTTAGTGCCTGTGAGCACACCATCTCACATAGAAGAAAAGACATCTCCACGGAGAACTGTTTTCCGCGGAGCCCAGTAGACTCCGCGGAGCTGGCTGGGTTCCGCGGAGTGCAGGAAGCCCCATGGTGTACAGTACTCTCTGTACAGTACAGCACACTCTACGGAGCGCTCTGTGGAGCGCAGGAAGCTCTGCGGTGTGTTGGGGGCTCTACAGAGTGTGTGAGGTGCAATAATTTGGTATACATGCAGTGCAGGATTTCTCAAAATTCCCCATGCATAGCCGTTTTTCTCTGGAGTAAGTATTCTTTGCAGAGCACAGTACCCTTCATGAAGTACAAGATTCAGTTGTCCTGGCATAACAATCTGGTGGAGTCTCATATTGCATGGGGGATACATTATAGGAGGTTGAAGTGAGTAAGTGGGGGGTTGAGGAACAACAAGTATCTCTGCGGAAAACAGTCTTCCGCGGAGCCCAACAGACTCTGCGGAGCCCAGTCAGCTCCGCGGAGTGCAGGAGGCCCCATGGAGTGCAGGAGGCCCCATGGAGTGATTTCTCAGGGTTTTCTATGCATAGCTGTGTTTCTCTAGAATATTGTATCATTTGAAGATCATGGTACCACCCGTTCCACACAGTATCTTTTATGGAATCCCGTATCTTGCAGGGAGTGCGGTATCTTTCTCAAAGAACTCTGGATGGAAATAACAATATTGGGGATTGCAGTGTCATGGAAAATATCACATACTGCAGCAGGTCCAGTATGTTACAGAGAATGTTGCATTCCACACAAAGTTCTGTGTCCAACAGAGGGTATTGTACCCCATAGGCACCCTGCACTCTACAGAGCTTACAGGACTTTGCAGAACATGCTTTATTTCATGAAGCACACCTTACACAATGGAGCCCCCCGCACTCCGCGGGGCTTCCTGCACTCCGCGGAATCTCATGTGCTCCGCGGAGTCTCCTGCGCTGAACTGAGACTCCTACAATCCATAGATGACACTGAACTGTATAGAGAGGACTGTCTGCGGCAGAGGATACTGTACTACATTTGAGACAATAGACCTGGTAGAAATAAAGTCTTGCATAAAGGTACCTGCTCAGAGCATAAAAATGATATGGAGAAAAACATATGCAGCAGAGAATAGTACACCCTGCTAAAAACATTCCACACGTGTGCTGAATGTGTGCTGAGGGAGTGTGTTACAGTTTCATGAAGAACACTGCACTCTGTAGGACGTCCTGTACTCTGCAGGGCTGCCTGTGTTCCACGGAGCTTCCTTTGCTTAGCAGAGTTTACTGTACTCTGCGCAGTGTACTGTACTCCGCAGAGCATGCTGTACTCAGTATATAAGGCAGCGCTGCTTTGAAAAGTACTGTGTGAAGCAAACAAAGCTCTGTGTGGAAGAACCTCAGCAATTGTGCACTCCATGGCAAATCCTGCATACTGTAGGGCCTCCTGTGCTCTGCAGAGCTGACTGGGCTCTGCGGAGCATGCTACACTCAGTTGAGTGTGCTGTACTGTATAGAAAGTACTTTACTCCATGGGGTCTCCTGTACTCCATGGGGCCTCCTGCACTCCATGGGGCTTCCTGTACTCCGCAGAGCTGACTGGGCTCCGCGGAGCTGACTGGGCTCCGCGGAGCTGACTGGGCTCCGCGGAGCTGACTGGGCTCCGCGGAGTCTACAGTGCTCCGCGGAAAACTGTTTTCCGTGGAATCCAGTTCTGCACAAAGATTCACTGCAAGCAATCTTGCACTCCATGGAGAATGCTGCATTCTTTAAGGCCTCCTGCGCTCTGTAGGGCCTCCTGCACTCTGGGGAGCATACTGAGCTCTGTAGAGTGTGCTGTACTGTACAGAGAGTACTGTACACCATGGGGCTTCCTGCACTCCGCGGAACCCAGCCAGCTCCG
>JAYRCO010000624.1:5526-20326 GCA_037042815.1 Ceratobasidium papillatum
AAAATCAGAGTGTTATGCGAGCGCTGATGGAAGGCGCTGATCGACTGAGTAAGTCAAAGATATTTCACCATTTTTTGACTCACCAGTTGACTGGACCTAATAGGCCACACTGGCCATTTTTACGAATGCGTAAACGGCCACCCGTATGTTATTGGCGAGGTATGTGCTCAAGATCTGTTTTAAGGACAGAGAACCTAACTATGTTCGCAGTGTGGAGGCGCAATGCAAGAGAGTCAGTGCCCTGAATGCGGAACTCCGATCGGGGGGCATGGACATCAAACGACCGCAGGGAATACGCTTTCTAGAGCATTTGTTGACCTTGCCCGGGAGAATCAAGTTCAGGAAAGCCCCTGGGCGTGGGGGCCGGGAGGTCGTTGAGACATTGGAGTGTAGATTTATATCGTAGTGAATGAAATAGCAAGACATCAATGTTGGCTTATCTTAGAAGGCCCTCAAGCCAAAGCGTATGCGCCTTATTTGGTAAAAGCTCCTGTCGTATCCCCAAAAGATCGGGGTGGCGTAACCTCGTGTGACCTTGTATTTATGCATCGACCCACAGCTGACACCGAACAAGCAGCACTACGGCTCGCTCGCATAAGGATTGGCCAGCCTCCTCCACGCGCTAGCTTACGATTCGTCGTTGAGGCGTTCTGGATGACGATCAGGGTCTTAATTGCGCCCGCAGAAGCTGCCGTCCAGGCCAGCAAGACCATTCGTTCTCGAGACTCCACAACTGATAACTACACCCCTTGGCTCAAGCTTGCGGAATTTCTACTTGAGGGGCAGTTCACGACTCGCAAGTCGCATTGGCTATCGCAGAAGGCTCTGAGCCGTAGAACAAAGCTGCAAAATGCCAAGTAATCGCTATGCAAACCCGTTTCGAGTTGGCTTCATATCAATGCCGTACTACAATCGAATACGGGACGCTTACTTCAGCCAAACAGCGGACATTCTCATTGCTATGCAGCAGGGGTTACGAAGATGACGCTACTTTACGTAAGAAGGTTGTGAGGGACGACCTCGCACATTGGGGTCTTGGTGAACGTTCGTCCCGCGTCCAGTGGTTGGATACGAACTTCATGACTCCCACGCCCTCCATTCTCGAAAGCTGGCGGGAGCTTAAACGATCAATAGACAGTGGCCTGTGGTACTCGGCGGTCACTCGGGAGGAAAACAGAAGTATTATGCGAGCGCTCATGGAAGGATCAGACATGCTGAGTGAGTTCATATGTTCTCATTCAGGTTGTGATACAGTACTCATCCTGCTATAGGCCACACGGACCACTTCTACGAATGCATCAACGGACATCCATATGTCATTGGAGAAGTAAGCTTCCATTAGTCTCTTCGTGGCTGAAAACTGACTCACCCTTCAAGTGTGGTGGTGCAATGCAATGTAGTAGGTGCCCCAAGTGTGGAACTCCAATCGGGGGATTTCGTCATCAAGCAGCAGCCGGAAATACGCATTCAGGAGGTTCGTGGAGCTTGCGCGAGAGGAGCGTGCTCAGGAAAGCCCGTGGCGATGGGGACCTGGAGGCCGCTGAACGACTAGCAGCCCATTAGTGTACCCACAACATTTTGCGAAATGATATTGATATTGAACTTGCTTTGAACGCCCATGTAGTTGGGAAAATTGGGTACTGATGTGGGAAGGTATTCAATCCTACTCCAGTGCGCTTTAACATGATAGTTACCGTGTTGCTCGTACGTATCAAATAGATGTGTGCTTATGAGTTAGTTGATAACGGAGAGTCTCTGACTTTTTAATAATGCAAAAAGGCAACATCAAAATAAGTAGTTCTCTAAATGCAAAGCCCCGGCTAGGAGTACGGTTATCAAGTGACATTAAGAAACATAATTTTTGAGGCATTCTTCAAACAACGTCCCTACGCGTGGGGCCCACAGGCTCGTTGAAAAATGTGAAGAAGGCTTATTTCAACAGATCAGATATGAAGAAACCAACATTCAATTCCCCAATAGTTGCCAAGCCAAAATACATGCGCCTTATTTAAAATGTAACAATTCCAGCTCCAGCACTCTTCGCCACGGTTGTGGCAACGGTAGATGCAGCATCGAGACTATGAGAATTCATGAGCGCTGTACTGATCAACTGGTAAATACCGCCTTACGTATATGTATATGGGGGTGTAGTGAAGGTACCCATTGCAAGGTCCGTGTTCATGGTTGTGTTGATAAGAATGTTGTTGCGTTGCACAGCACTGTACGAGATTAGATTGAGGTCTGATATACCGCATGCTGCGGAGGAACACTTACTATCCGCCGTTGAGCGTGGTCTGGATGGGCTGTATTACGCTGTCCATGACGTTGCTCTGTCGCATTTGAGACCACGTTAGTGCATGTATGCGCGGTTCGGCTGTTCAAGCATACCTCAACAAGAACCTGGGCTCCGTCTCGAGAGTCTACTCCGGAAGTGGGCACGTTTTTCATGTAGTTGTTGTAAATATGACTGTCGATAGATCTTAGACCCGCCGATGAACATAAGGAAAGCTCATATAACATACCCGGTTCCGAAACGGAGCGAGGGAAGGCGAGAATTAACGTTGAGGAAGTAGTTGTGGCTGTCGGACTAATGAGTATTGCAGGGCTATACAGTTGTGATATGGATCCTTACTGATAAGTGACACTATACAGCAAAATTAAATCACATGCTCGTGGTTTCGGAGGAGGAACAGACTCACCGAAGATGACCTGTATCCTCAGCACCATTGTTGTCGGAATGGCCAACCAGAGAGGTCTTGTAGTGCTCTGTGAAGACATTCCAAGATACGGTAACAAAGCTAGGTAAATCGATTAGATACAGTGTTACAGTTACAAACAACTTTTGAGCTTACTCGCTGGCATGAGTGATATCGCATTGTCCGTCGTAGTAATCCTTGTCGTGCGTAAGGTCGGAAGTGAACTACAAACCGGGATGTCGTCAGTTTATTAATAATTGGCTCCGCATCATTTGTACCGTATTGTGCTAAGAGAACAAGATGATTTAGCATCTCAAACAAGGGACCCATTAGAATTCCTCACATCAATCCAAACATTGGTGCCATTTTGCAGGCCAATCAGATCCGTTGGCGCGGGCGACTTGGAAAGCCTCAAGTTACGGATGATCACGTTGGCGGCGTTCTAAATATGAGCTCCCTATTAGTAGAGACTTCAAGGCTTGACACCGTTCATGTCTCACCTTGACGCGGAATCCTCCTCCCGTCAAACCCGAGTTGGTTCCCACACCCAGCACGGTGGTTCTATATGATGGGTGAGACAATTAGCATCAAAGTACAAATATGGAACGAACTCACTTGCTACCGATATCAACGACTTCACCATCTACGATTCGACAACAGTAATTATCAGGCAGCTGCACATGAACGAGATGATATGCGTACCACCAGTGATTATGCCAGAGATTTTAACGATTTTCGCGGTGCTGCCCAGGACAGCGGCACGAAGAGCAGCAAGAGTGGTAACACTGTTATCGTTATTATTATTTCAAAGATGAAAGAGATCCTTTGGTATTATCTGTTGAAGCACGGCTTACGTGGTTGTGGCTCCACCCGCTCCCCCAGTCGTTCCGCCATTCAATGTAGCATAGCCCGCAATGCCATCGACTAGGTTGCCACAGATCGTCAGGATAGCCTGGGCAACACAGATATCGACAACTTACCAGGAGCAGCACGCTTAACAGCAGATCCGGAGGCTAAGCCAGCGAGCAATACAACGGTAAGTTGAAGAGTCAACATTTTTTTGTAGTTCGGAGATGGGAAGTAGATATGAGTGGAGAACACAGGCTTGCTGTAGAAAGTACTGCTAACCGCGCTTTATATACGATGGAAGGTAGCACCTCAGAACACTACTCGACGGTTTGCTTTGCCAGCGAGTCGCCGTCGCGGGCCGCTAGTCGACACGACCCGTGAACGTAACTGCCTTCGGGTTGCCAGAAATAGATCCAGAGCGGGCCGCCAAGCACCCATGGTTGCGACCATTACGGGATCTTCATGATAAGTTGATGGTATTGCGAGACCATGTGAGGTCGAGTAAAAGGAAGGCACGAGTACAATTCTCCGGGGAAATGTCGCTAGCTGATATTAGAATATGACTAACCGAAGCTACACAAGTCTAATAGCCAATCCGGTTACACCTCTTGGAGACTTGGTCAGCCTTTACGGCAGTTCATTCGAAGTCAATCGTGTGGTATTGAGGGGAAGATTAGAATAACGCGCAACAGAACTAAATATATGAGACTTAGAAACTGACAAGATACGGGTGTCGTGAGCTTGGGTAGGAGCTATTACTCGTAACCACCACGTAAATCATATAGATCCACAGCTCCCAGGGCGAACCGACAAGACACAGGATGGCGCTGAGCTTGTTGAGGCATAATTCCGAGAACATTACCTTCTAAGTTTTAAAGGCTACGACCACATAGAAGATCAAAGTACCTAAATGACAGCTAAACAAGCCTAACAGTAAGTGCTTTCTATGATCAATCGCAGTTGAGATCAGAAAGTACATAGTCACGTGATTCCAGCAATTGGCGGCCCTTGTTTGGAAACGAAAGGGTAGGTAAACAAACCCCGCCATCTGTAAGTCATTTAGCTCAACCTCTTCCCCGTTTGGTATTTATATCACGCAGCCGAATAAAGTACCCGCTTCCATTTCTGTCTAATTGGAAACGTTTCCTATCATTAGTACCTTTTGAGTTGGTTAGAACAGTCTATTTTTCTTCTGGCACATCAAATCAGTCTTGTTCTCAGCGCCTTCAATCGAGAAAGTTTTTCCATCCCATGCCACAAGTCTTCGCGGAAGCTGCCTCGCAAACCAAGTAATCCCATAGTAGAAAAAGTAAATACACGACTTCAACACCCTCGCACGCAGTCTCCCAGGAACAAAGAACGAAGCTCGAACTGGCAAGCCGGAATAGAAGATCACTGTCCATTAAGAACACTCCGGGCCCGAAGCCTTATGCTTTGTAGAACCCTGAAAGCAGATAAAGGCGGCGATTAGTTGAGTTTCCGACCGTTAGAGGAAAACAAGGGAGACGTACAGTAAAGGGCGGCGTAAGGGACCGTAACTGTGCTGTTTGGTGAGCACTGTATGAGAATCTTTGTCAGCCTATATTAACTGGTTCCGAGTTAGTAGACGTACGGAAGTGGCGGGCTGTCCATTCTTAGTGGCCAAGCGCATGACAGTGGTAGCGAGCGATCCACCTTCGGCACCCCCAACATTCCCAAGCGACAACCAATCAACATTGCGAGTTGTATCAGTTGGAGCAGCGGAGTTCTAGTTAATAGGTAAGTGTTAGGGGTTGCACGCTATACAAGAGGATCAAACTACTTACCGCGAGCTTCTTAACTGCAGCAAAAGCAGTCGCATCTCCCTTTTTCGAAGTCGAGCGAGCGTCGAATACAGGGGTAATGCCAGTGCCTCCAGCAACCGGGTTATTGATGAAGTAATGGTCTGCAAACGTGAAGGGAGCGGTCTGTAGGATAGGTCCTGGGTAGGGTGTATGTATCAGTACATGTACTCAACGAATAATAAAGTACATACCGAGCTTGCCAATCAGCGCGGCGCCTTTAGCATTCGAAGCGACCGCAAACGCCATACCAGGAAGGCTGTTCAAAAGAGTACTTGACTTCGCCAAGTGCGAAACGTCAAAGAGAGTGGCCACAGCCCCGGCCGACGCAAAAGTACCAGTCGAGCCACAGGTATAATTCTAAAAATATTGGAGGTGAGCGATCAAGTACTTGTATCCGATCTAAATCGAACTCACCTGAATACCGACACCGAGCGCAATAGTGTTTAGCGTTCCGCTCGGAACTGTGAGGGTTGTGCCAGTGAGGTCTGGCTGGATGCCAGCGAGGGAGCAGTTCGACGCTTTGGCAACAGTTCCCGGGTTGATGGGAGCAATGGGCGCAGCCGATACGAGGCTCGAGAAGGAAGAAACAGCAAGGAGCGCAAAAGTCGAGAAAAACATCATTGTTAGAGTTGATAATATGATGTGTGTGGATCAAAGAAGGGTTATGCCGCTACTCGCAGAGAGAGGTAAAACTTGGAAATAATACGAAAGAAAAACCGCGGTCAACGACGGTACTGAAACGAGAACGGGAAGGCAAAAGAGAGCGAGGACGAGAGGTGAACGACTGTTGAACTCAGCCATCGCCCGCCGAGGATTTTTTATACACCGAGACTAGACTGAAGGAGATAGCCGCGCATACAGTACAATCCTTGATGACCTGAAAGCATGATCTCAGGAACGGCTTCGCACATTAGAAGCAGCCGCCGGATTCAGACTCACCCCTGGGCCGCATATCCCGTCGGCAGCCGTATCCTTGACAGCTCAGTGTCCCTCGTCCTTCGGATGCCGATATGCTTGACAACATCTAGAGGTTAAACGTAACCCGCAGGTCTATCACCCTCATCGAACAACTGACAGCCCTCTCCTCGACGTTCAACCCTTCATACTCCCGAAATGGCCGATTGGGCTGAAACACGTCCATCTTACCCTGCTGCAACACAGTCCGAGAATAAACCATCGGATCTCCCATATCAGACCGACGAGACCGGTACCATGCCTCCATTGTATGGAGTTCATGCGTTCGAGCAGCCTAGCAACCAAAGTTGTTCCGTTCATTCCCAAATTAATCAATAATACTCGTTGTGTATCTACATCAAGTCGTCAGACTAGAGCCAAGATAGCCGTTGGTAAGAAAAGAACAGTCCAGCCAAGATCATCGCCATCAGGCACGTCAAACGTGCGATCGCCATGACAAATGCTCGACGACACATGTCAAAAAACCACGTTGACCACGCCACACAGTTGCGCCACCTCCGCATCACTCGTCCTCCTTGACACACGTCAACAAACAGTGTTGTCCTCCAGCTGCGCAACTAATAACCTTCCACCCCTCCATAGCCTTGCTCCGAACACGCTTTGGCACCTTCTGTCCCTCCACCTCTGGCCCTAATCCCAACTGACACTGATTTCCGTATCCCCAGCTATACGCATGTCCTGCTTCAGATACAGCCAGGTTGTGTCGTGTTCCAACGGAGATCGAGGCAATCTTGGTCGTCTTGCCGCCGTGGATAAGAGCCGGATCCGGGTCTGTGGAAGTAGGAGCGGGAGGGAAGAAGATTTCGACTGGTTCGGGGATGTATTCGTCTGCGAAGAATGGTGGCATGTCGGACAACACGCCCCCGTTCCTGATCCATTCGTCCCGGGCGTCATCCTCCATCAACTCGACCCTCGCCTTGAGTTCAACCATGGCTTCATGTTCGTCCGCCAATCCAAGCTCGAATCCGTCGCACCGACCGCATCCATAGACGCTTCCGTCATTGAGCAAGAAGATACTATGATGTTCTCCTCCAGAAACAGCCACAACCCTTCGCCCCTTCCCAAGCTTCGACGGACTCAGCCCGGGAACAATCGTCGGCTGCGCAACAACATCCTCGTCCGACCCCACACCACACTGCCGCATCGAGTTCAACCCCCAAGCCCAGACCTCTCCTTTATCGTCCACCGCAAACGAATGGTAACTTCCAGACCCGACCACACGAATCCGACGGAGAGCTAGACGATGTGGAACAAGCCCGTTGATCTTGCGTCGTTCGATAATCCGACGACCGAGTTGAGCTTGTTGGCCGTTACCCCAGGCGACGATTACACCTTTTGCTGTGAGGGCTAGTACATGGTCTGTGCCGCAGGTTATTTGGGTGAATCGTTCGCGCGCTAGTTTGTCGGGAACTGTTGGTAGGACTTGAGTCACGCGAGGTGCGGATGGGTCGAAACCGAGGAGACCGTCCGAGGACTGAGGAAGCGTTAGAGTGGTGGCCGGAGAAGAAGATGGATTGCGTACGCGGAAGCTTCCCCAGACGCGGAGCGCGCCACCTTCGCCGAGTGCGACACTAATAGAGTCACCGGCACAAACGTTGATAGCGCGGAAACCTTCGTCGAGCAAAGTCTAAATGGCATATTTAGAATTCGGATGAAGGGACTCATGTCGGACACTTACCTGTACAATCATAGGCTGCGTCTCCAAGACCTCTGCCTCCAAAATCTCATTTGGCTTGTCTGGGTGTGCCACATTCGACGTCGGTCGCCCAAGCGCAGCGTTGTCGTTGATGCCCTAATAGATGTAATGAGTGTCCACATACTCCTAACACGTCCAAGATTCGTACCCATGTCCAGACCTGCAAGGATAAGTCAGTTGGGACACAACGAGTATACGAGCCGTTCTCACCTTGCCCAGTTCGTCAACAGCAAGTGTGTGCATGCCTCCTGCACAAAGATCATCGACACCCGCACCGGGTCCATCGCCGAGAACGCCCCTTTCGACAGCATCTTTGAACCACCTGTGTAACCTCGGACGAGATATATCGCCTAGCGCGTCTTTGAATGAAACGTCAGGACCTTCTCAGTTTGTGAATATCCATAGCAAACACTCACCTGTGCCCAACCCAAATTGACCCATGTCGCCATTTCCAAACACAAACACCTGTGCCGCAGGGCGCTTTGACGCGCGAACAGCAGGCAACGAGTTGAATGGAGCCTTCTTCAGTGGTACCAAAGTCTTGACTCGTCCTCTGCCAGGTGTGCGAGGTACAGATCCAGCACGAGTAGAGCGTGCGACCGAGCCTGCGCGTGAGCCTGCACGAACTGAACGCGGGACGGACGGCGCTCGAGTCGAATGTGCGACCGATGGAGCACGCGAGGATCGAGATACCGAAGGGGCTCGTGCGCTCTGTGCTTTAGATATTGGTGGTCGAGATGAGTCCCGAACCGGGGTGGCGGAGGCTTCGCGGGATTGTGCTCGGGTGCGACGAGCAAGTGGCTAAGGCAGCAGCGTAAACAATCAGCTCTTAATCTCTAATATAGTTGAATAGACTGAGATGCTGACCTCTTCAGTGTCTGCCTTTGTATTGACCCTCTTTCGTTTCTTCGACGGGGGTGGCGGCATACTCGCCTTGGTGGGCGATACAGGCGTTGTTTCCTTCTTGCGCCTCTTTCCAGTAGGCGTCCGGGGCACGGGTATCTCCACGGACATGGTCATACTCTGGCGTCGAGGAGGCATCGTAGGGGCCAATTAAATGAGTGTGTATCGAGATGTGCAAGTTTATGGATGTAGCTGGTGGTGGAGATAAACACGAGGCGGAAAGAAAATGAGGCGTGGTGGATCCTCACGTGATCGGGCGAAACGCGACCGCCACCGCGCACGCCACATATTTTGTCTTGAAAGCAAGTCTACCTTCGCCAGCTTTCTACAAATGAGGAAGTGAAGAAATTCTGGAGTCCAAATATCTATTCTCTGCTACCCGGTGATGTGGGGAACTACACCGCATTCGCAAAGAATGCGTAGAAAAAGAACGAAGCGAGCGAATGTTACAACTATTACTTTGTGTTTGAGCTTGCTAGACTCCAATAAATGTGCTCTCGACCACTTATAAAGCTGCGATTAAGGCTTAAAGGGCGGTGTAGCCTTATACTGGAGGAGAAGTAAGTGATTTATGCATGTTATACCGCAGGAACCAATGCGACAACTTGGTGTATTATTAGCGCCCGAACCAGCAAAGTTGGCGGTGAACAAAACTTCTAAATTCAGCCTTTTGCACACACGAAGAGCATACACCCAGCAGGAGCTGCACAATTGTTTTCTCTTAAATTCTTCCGACCTAAGAGGTCCAATTAATATAGGTCGTACTCGCATGGTAGCCCCTTCGTAAATTGGAGTAAGGTGATGAATCTTGGCGGTTACAAAGCGCATACAACCAGAATAATTCAAGAAAGTCCAATGGATGTCCATTCACACTAATACATATACGACTCTTGTGCAACCCTATAGCGTTCTACCACTTCGTGGCTAGCAGGTTCGTGGTACCCTCTGGCTCTCCAGTTATGACGGGCTGAGCATGCGCTTTGAGGTCTGCAGAGAGGTCCGCTGGCGATTTGTTTCCATACTTGCTGATTGCAACAGCCATGATTCCAGCCACATAAGGCCTATCGCATAATCATTTCATCAAAAAGCTCAAGTAGAGATGAAGTTGAACTTACGTAGACATAGAAGTACCATTAAGTACTTTGCTCGCGTTTGGACTTCCGATCCAAGCCGACAAGATGTTTACGCCCGGAGCTTGAACGTCAATCAACGGGCCATAGTTAGAGTCTTCCCATTTCTCGTTATTATCATTCACGGCTCCGATAGTGTTAGCAGCGGGGACATGAGCAGGGCTTGTATTGTTTACGTCGATATCACTGTTACTCGCAGAGGCCATAAAGTGAAGGCCGCCATCGATGGCATTTTGCGTAGCCTCGTCAATCGAAGGCCAACTAACCGAGCTCACGGACATGGTTAGTACCGCTGGTCGGCCGCTCGCTTTGAAGGCGGTATAAGCCCAGTCGATGCCGCTAACAGAATCAGACTGCGGTCCTCGGCCTTTGTAATTGAGGACTAAACCAATGTTATTAGTTATCATGAATATGAATACGATAACAGACGTAGGCCCACTCTTGACAGCGATGATATTTGCCTCGGGAGCTTGACCGTAAGTCTTGCCGACCGCGGTTGCAGCGGTGTGGGTCCCATGGCCATTATCATCGATGTCGGAGTAATTCCCAAACGTCGCACCCCATTTGGCACGCCCACCAAACTGTTCATGTTCAAGATATATTCCCTAGGCCTACGCTTCAGCATATAGTTCGAATTGACATCAAGAGTCCTTACAGTATCCAAAGAGTATATATCGACACCGGCCCCACCAGCTGTTTCAGTGATGGTAGAACGCGTATTGAGGTCGATCTCACGATTGGATCGCTCAACAACCTCGTAATCATAAGCCGAGCTAGTCCGTGGTGGTAAGTATTGAACCCAATTCTGTGAGATACCGTAGCTTACAAGTCATCGATTGACACAATACCGTCCTCAGCAATATACTCGATATCGTTCGACTGACGCAAGAAGTCCAAGTCCTTGCCCTTGAGCTTCACAGCATATCCATTGAAGACGGCTCCATATTTGTACTTGAGGCTCGAGCCAGCAACAAACTTGGAAAGAACCAATCTCAAGTGCGAATCCTTGGAGACTCCATCTTTGAGCTTGCTATAGGGGGTCTATGATGAGTACAGCATTTCAAGTCCCTAAAATGACATACATAATATATGTATCTGCCTCGACTGCCCCAGCAAACTTGGTGACAGCGAGGTTACCATTGAGAGTTGGCGCGGCTAGTGCGGGGATCAAAACCGCAAGAGTAGCCACCGAAAACAGAACAAGCATTGTGAAGTGAAGCTGAAATGAGATTATATTAGATAGGAATATCAACCAAAAAACGAAAGCCACTTGGATTGACGGTTGGCCCCAGTGTATTTATACTACGAGCCCCCAAGTACCATGATCTCTGCCGTAAGTTCAACGGACCCGGGGAGGCCGAGTTTACCTCTAAACCAGTGAACCAGCATGGACCATGGACAAACCTCAATCGTGGATTAAGGTCGTGGGTGAGATCTTGGTGATGGGAAGGCGTGGGTGTGTATGTGTACTTGGTCCAGAATTGGCAAGGTTCTTGTCGGCAGCGATTTGACTATGACATGAGTATGATTGCCGATCTGGCCGAGGGACTTCGATCGGCACAGCGGCTAGATTATGGTCATGAGACAATTTGACGTAGTGGTGATCAGTCTAAGCCTACCGAGCAGCATATATAGGTATAACTTCCTTCCTACCCCTATCATGATTTCATCTTCTCCAGCTGGCTTTCGGACTTGAATTATGGGTTCAGGCCTGATCTCACATGTACAGTTCTGAGCTGAGCCAGAGGAGAGATTTTGTTTGATTCAAAAAAACGTACCCTATAGCATACAGACTATCCTCACACAGAACTCAGATCCGGAGAGAACTGGATCTGTGTGCCAATGATGCTGGCAGCCCAGGAACAGGTCAATGAGTGAGCGTTCACGGATTTTGAAGCTAAAATGCTGGTCATTACGGTCAAAAATGAGCGACCACACTCTCGTGAGAGCACTCGAACCGGATATGCTTGTAACTCGATCCAACAAGACCTCGGTCTCAGTGTGGCGCCGGGTAGAAAATATTGACAAACAAGGTAATTGGTCGTTCACCTTATTACGTACGAGCAAGTACCAGCTCCGTATAGTGGTTACTACGACATTACTTGAATAATAGGGTATGTCGAGACAACTGAATGGAGCTTGACTGATTATTTGAACTCCTTGCCCCTGGCGCATTAGAGCTACCAACTTACCAAATGCCAATACCTCCAGTTGAAGTAGTCTGGTTGAGTGATCTCAAAATCGCCGGGTTAAAAATCAACCCTAACCAGACGACGTATGAGGTATGTATTTCGGCGTTCAATTTTGGCTGCTTTAGTCAATTAAAGACGTTTCTTCAACCATCAACCGGTGCAATCACTCAGTCTTTACCTCAAGGGCCAATTGAAGGAACGGTACCTGGAGCAGCACGTCCTAAGCCCTACGAGCGACTCGCAGCTGATAAGCCAGGAGAAGAACTGGCCCCTGATGCCGGTATATGGCAGCTATACGTAGAAGAAGCAACCGAACACGATACCGAGCTAGTAAAAGCGAAGAATGCCAACCTCGATGTCATGCTACTTTTTGTATGTTCTTCACGCAGACACCGATAGAACAGGGTTTCTGTAGCTGAAATAACACCTTTGTAGGCTGCCTTATTCTCTGCCATACTTACCGCCTTTCTTATCGAGTCTAAGAACCTCCTACAGGAGGACTCTGGTGAACTCACTGTCGCCCTACTTCTCGCCATCGCCCAATCTCAACAACGCATTGAGCAAAACAACCCTCAGATACTACCTCTTGTCGAACATCCAAAATTCTCACCACCAGCGTCCGCTAGGTGGATCAATGGCTTGTGGTTCACAGCGCTCTCGCTCTCTCTTGCTGCTGCACTGATTGCCATGCTCGCAAAAGAGTGGCTAATCACGTTTACTTCTTCTCGCTCCCGCTCTGCCCGAGCGTATGCACATCTGCACCAACAGCAGCTCCAGGGGATGAAAAAATGGCGAGCGCTGCACATCATGGATTTGCTTCCATCTATGCTACACCTCTCGCTTCTGCTGTTCTCGCTCGGGTTTGCGGTATACCTTTGGACTCTGGACACTGCCATTGCAATAGCTGGAGTAGTTGTCTCAGCAACGGCGCTAATCTTCTATGTGACCACGGTGGTAATGGGTGCTGTATACGAGTCTTGCCCTTTTGAGACGCAAATCTCCAAGTACATGCGTACTACGTTACGATTATTTCGTTTGGGAAGGCTAGGTCCATCGCGGCCACCTAGTGGCAGAGAAATAGATACTCCGATGGATCTACTGGAAAAAGACCTACCAGCACTACTGTGGTTGACTGACTACGCGTCTGATCCGGCGGTTAGTGATTGTGCATGCCAGGCATTGGCTGGACTGTCGGCCGCCGATATCTCGGCTCTAGCTGTGACGTCCGATGAGATGCTCTCAGCTATCGTTGAACCTACAAGCATCATACGAAATATTAAGGCACACGGCCCATTTGGTATCGAAAGGCTCGTATCTCGAATCTTGGAACTGCAACACAACTCGTCACCAGCCCAAAACCGCTACATACTAGTCAAAAGTCTATTTGATCACGTTTGCATACGCCTGCACGATTCAAACACACGCCAGCAGCGAGACCTCAAGGCTTGCCAAGGCATCAACATAGCACGGTATAGTGGCGCGCTACCGATGCTCGTTCAATATCTTGAAACCAACTCAGAGGATATCCCATTGCGAGATAGACGAGGAATACAAGGGGCAAATCCAGTGTGTAATCCTGAATACGTTGGCGCGTTCTGGGTTAAGCGAGATACTAAAGAAATATTCTGGTTTAGGCATTCTCCCGTCCGGCTCATTTTGCCTTCACTGCTATGGATACTGTATGGAATGACGATTACCCAGAGCTCAGCCCTGAGGCATATGCTTTACTCATTTCCGCCGATCTCCGGTTGACTGAAGTCGTAACGCGCATTTATTACTCCGAGCCTGACCAGAACTCAACGCGTTCTCCACGCCATGCGACTCAGATTTCTGCACTGGGCGGTAGCTCAACGCGACTCATCAACGACCTAAATTCGATTACCGTCGACGTGCAGCATAATAATAATACTTCTCTTCGTGAGGTGACATCTTTGCACGAGCTTCGTGCTCGCTACAGTCGGACGCTGGCTCGTGCAAGTATTCTTATAAGTTTGCAAAACTCGGAGTTTGTCACTATCGGCCCCTCATCTCTAGCATATCTTCTTGAATCTATGGGTCTGGCAGCTCAGTCAGATGTACTCTCTCCATTATCTGGGCTCAGTACTGCATTTCCTCAGTCGGAAGCCACACACAGGAACTTGTAGGTTCGTATAAGTGCCACAATTCCGGGATTGTTCGGGGATTATGGTGGCAGATCTTATATTCCCTTTTTGGGGGGAAAATGTCAACAATTGCAGAACAATATCGGTGCGAATGGTTTGCAATTACATCAGTGGACAATCTGGGAGCATTATACCGTGCTGAACAATCCTTATATTGTTTCTACATAATGTTTGTTGTATTGTTACATGCAATCTCATCAGTCCGAATAGATCTAGTGACCTCTCTCCTCCTTTTTGATTGTCACACAGGTGTACGACTATGAAGTTATTGATTAAGATGACCATTCTCTGCCAAAACCCGAAATGCTCAGGAGCAGCACGGCTCTCAGGATGTGGTTGGAGCGCTCAGGAGAACTGGGAGCTTGAATAGACAA